>MNCI01023340.1:290358-300966 GCA_015680685.1 Gnetum montanum | reverse complement strand
TTTTGGACATAGCCAAAAAGGTAAGGCAAACTCCCCCTAAATAGATGCATAGAGAAAAAATGGTTTTGGTATTTTGGTTTTGTGATTTTTATTTGGTTTCTTTTTCTATTTGGAATAGATAGAATGAAATTTCTTACATGATAAGATAAGGTCCAATCCCCATATCCTTGCATAGAGATGCCAATCAATGTTAATCTAAGGGTTTAGTGAAGGCATCAACTAGTTGACTTTTGGTTCCAATGAATTCTAGTATGAGATGACCATGCTATGTATGCTCCCATATGAAATGATGGCAGATCTCAATATGTTTGGTATGAGAATGTTGGATTGGATTCTTGGTCATGTTGATGGTAGTCTTGTTATCATAGTAGATAGGAGTTGAGTCTATGTTTACTCCCAGATCTTTGAAAGTCTTTCTCATTCAAAGTAATTGAGCACAAAAACTATTAATAGAGATGTATTTAGCTTTTGTGGTTGAAAGAGCTATAGAGGTTTGCCTTTTGGTTGTCCAAGAAATAAGACTTCTTCCTAAAAAGAAACAATTACTACTCGTGCTACGACGATAATCAAAACATCTTTCCCAATCTACATCACAATAACCCACAAGATCAAGGGAGGAATCCTTTGGATACCAAAGGTCTCAGTTAGTAGTACCTTTTAAGTAATGAAAAATTCATTTAATAACCTGGTAGTAAGAATCTTTTGGAGCTAAATGATATCTAGCATACAATTCTACACTTAAAGCTATATCTAGTCAACTTGTAGTTAGATAACAAATACTACCAATCATATCTATATAAAGCTTAAGATCAATTGGCTTACCTTGGTAATCTTAAGCAAGTTAAAAATTTGCAGCCATAAGAGTACCTTTAACTTTAACATCACCCAACTGTATTTTAGCAAAAGATCTTTTAAATACTTGGATTGACATAAGAAGGTTCCATTAGTTGTCTGATAGATCTGAAACCCAAGAAATTTTTTTAGTTCTCCCATCATTCTCATTTCAAATTTGGACTACATGAGATCAAAAAACTTCTTGCAAAGGATTTCATTAGTGGCACCAAAAATAATATCATCAAGATAGATTTGAACGATTAGAAGATCTTTTTCTTCTCTTTTAATAAACAATGTAGCATTAGCCTTACCTCTTTCAAATCCATTAGATATGAAATGCTAGGAAATTCTTTTATACCAAGCTCTTGGAGCTTGTTTAAGATCATAGAGAGCCTTCTTGAGTTTTTAGACATGATCATTCTTGATGGAATCAACAAATCCTTTAGGTTGTTCAATATAAACTTCTTCTTGTGTGGTTCCATTTAGGAATGCACTTTTGACATCCATTTGATAAAGCTTGATGTTTCTAATACTTTCATAAGCAAGAAGTCTAATAGATTTCAACCTAGCTATAGTAGAAAACATTTCATCAAAGTCTATTCCTTCTTGCTAGTTGTATCCTTTGGCAACCAATCTAGCCTTGTTCTTTATGATGTTTCCATTTTCATAAGTCTTGTTTCTAATGATCCATTTAGTCTAAATAATAGGTTTATTAGTAGGTCTAGGTGTTAATTTCCATACATAATTTCTAGCAAATTAACTAAGTTCTCTTGCATAGCTAAAATCCACCCTTCATCTCTTTTAGCTTCCTTAAAAGTTTCTTGTTCAAGTTAAGAAAGATATGTGGAAAAGCATAGATCTCTTTGATGGGGCTTCTAGTGCTAACACCATCTTGAACTTATCTAATTACATCATTAATAGAGTAAGTGGAAGATATTTCTTGATCATCATAATTTTCTTCCTCTTCATGTTCACTACTAGATTGTGAGTTCTTGTCATCTTGTGTTAAAGTTGGCTTGGACAATTTCTGAATGGGAATGGTTTTGTTATAAGGTTGAGAATAAGTAATGTCATAGTCATTTATTTTGACATTTATGGTTTCTTCTACCATATTTTTTCTTTTATTAAATACTCTGTATGCCCTACTAAATAGAGAATAACCTAAGAAAATTCCTTCATAAATTTTTGCATCAAACTTTCTCAAGGTATCTTTATCATTTAGGATATAGAATTTTGAATCAAAAACATGAAAGTAAGCTATTAAGGGCTTTCTAACAATCCATAATTCATAAGGAATTTTGGAAGTGAATCTTCTTACCAGAACTTTTTTGGACATGTAATAGGTAGTGTTGATAACTTTGACCTAGAAGTGGTGAGGAAGATCCTAATCATTTAATATTTTTATCCCCATCTCGTTCAAGATTTTGTTCTTCTATTTAGCTACACCATTTTGTTGAGGAGTTCTTGTAGTAGAGAATTGGTGTAGAGTACCATTCATTTGACAAAACTATTCAAATTTTTCATTTTTAAACTCACATCCATTTTCACTTTTGATAACCTTAATACCATATCCTTTTCTTTCTAGATCTGATTACTAATTCTCAAAAAATGATCAAATGCTTCATCTTTGTGATACAAAAAAGGTAACCAAGTAAAGCGAGAATAATCATCAACAATAGTTGAAAAATATCTTTTCTTTTCTAGGCTAAGATTTTCAATTAGACCAACTACATCTATATAATGTAAGTCTAAGGAACAAGTGGTAGAAATATAATTTTTCTTACAAAATCTTACCCTTGATTGTTTTCCCTTTTGACAAGCTTCACATGTATTTAGGTTGAAATCTTTAAGCTTAGAGAGATCACACACCATTTCTTTTGTCACCAAGATCTAGAGAATTTTCCTGTTGATGTGGCCCAATTTCTTATGCCAAAGATGTATCATCTGCACAACTTACTAAACACTTGGATTCAATGTTAGGAGAGTTTCAAAATATAGTAGTGTATATACTTCCTTTTCTATATCCTTTAATCATAGTATTTCTAGTAGATAAATATTGTATTCTACAACTTTATTTTGAAAAGGTAATATTAAAATTGGAGTTGCAAAATTGACTCACACTAAGTAAATTATGTTTTAATCCATCAACAAGAAACGCTTTGTTCATAGTGGGTAATCCCTTACCTTTTTCCCCTATGGTATTAATACCTATTATGGATGCTTCCATGTTATCTCCAAATGTGATTGTACTACAATTTTCTTTGGTGAAGTGGGTGAAGTAGGATTTGTCACCTATCATGTGCCTTGAACATCCCCTGTCAATATAGCATGTGCTAGAATTATCATTAGAGAAGGTAATTTGTGCCATCAAATTCTTTTTCAACTTTCCTTCTTTCTCTTTACAACCCTACATGCTTTTCTTTCTAGGCTAGTTTTGCAAAAACCAAGAGTGGTGATGCATTCTAAGATAATAATAACCTTGAACATGATCGTATGTACCAGAAAAGAAACATTTCATGTTATTTTATCTAGATGATTTTCCAAACCTAGATAAATATTTTTTTTTTATTCTTGGGTTTCTCCAACAAGCTGTTGTTCAAATACTCAACCATTCTTTTTAGTTTTTGAAACTCAACCCTAAGGTCTAAGTTTTTCATTTGAAGGTAAGAGCATCCATCATTAAGAATTTTGATTTTTCATTCCTTAGCATGTAAATTATATTTTATCTCAATGCACAAACTTGTGAAAGAAATAATGCTATGGAAAAATGTTTCATATCTATCTTCAAAGGAAGTGTTATTTTGACAATTACAAGAATTGTTAACTTTACAAGTATAATCTTCTTTCTTTCTAAATGTAAGTAAGGAAATAATATACTTACCTTGATAAAAGAGAAGACAAATGAATTGAATGCACTATTTTATAATGTCCATTAGGCTTCACCTGATGCTAAGTGTCACTTTCATGTTCACTCTTTGAGAAAGCAAGAGTATGAGCCTCTAATACCACTTATGGATCATTGAACTTAGAAAAGAGAGGGGGTGGCGAGATGAATAAGTTTCTCAAATCAAACATTTATGAAACATGAGACACACACAAATTTACATGGTTCCCCAACATGGGTTCTCCACACTTGGAGGGTAGATCACAAGCACAGCTCTAGAATTTGTTGCTCTCAAAATATTATTGAAGGGTCC
Organism: Gnetum montanum; assembly: GCA_015680685.1. Taxonomy (NCBI): domain Eukaryota; kingdom Viridiplantae; phylum Streptophyta; class Gnetopsida; order Gnetales; family Gnetaceae; genus Gnetum; species Gnetum montanum. The sequence goes on along the minus strand of MNCI01023340.1, from coordinate 296,935 downwards.
ACATCCTATATAGTCGTCAAGCCCCACTCTAGAGTATTGTACCATAGCACCAACCACTCAACCCTACAAGGTCCCATTAGGATTGGAAATATGGTTTCAAGGCTTCCAAAACCTTTATAATCTTGATCTCTACACTAGAGTGTTGTATCGCAGCACCAATAACTAATCCTAAAGGATCCTAACAAGCTTAAGAAAATCAACCCCGTAGGGCAACAAGAACAAGAATTACAAGGAATAATTGAAACTTAATTTGTTGATCCTTGCATCATTAGGTACAACATAGTTTACAAAGCTAATATGATTAGATAATGAGGAACAACAAAGAATTCAATGATTACAAAAGATTCTACAATGAATACAATAATGCTAGTCATTTTCCAATGCACATCAAGTCTTCTTATAGCTATTGTGTTACTAAATCCTTCTCAAAACTCATGCAATGGCTAGCTAATGGTCACTAATAGTTGTGAGAGATGTTTTTCTCATGCCTAAGATGTCTCTCTACATTTGCCTTCAAATCTAGGAAGATGTGTTTATTTCCTGAAAGACATCTTTCTAAAGTCTCCATCTTGGAAGATGTCTTTTTGTATTTTGTTTGCATTTTGTAAAGACGCCTTTGTCTCATGAAGGATGTCTTTGGCTAGGGAAATACATCTTGTTGTTTCTAAAGATGTCTTTTTGAATTTTTTCTGACATCATCCCAAATCTATTAAGATGTTTGCTACTTCCCAAAGACATATTTCTTCATCTTCCTTTGCATGATGAATCCCTTCATTTCTCGTTCATAGTCTTGCCCAATACAAGTTCTTGTCCTACAAGCACAACAATTACATAGATAAGAAAACAAACTTGTTTTCCATTTTTCCTAATGTTTTGACATACCAAAACCATAAGGTTCCAAAATTCTATCCTACATTGGTCACCCCAAGATTAACACCCCACTTCCTAACATGCCCTTAGGGAAGCTATCACTATGGTTCCAACCTGGGTTAGGAAATTCCTTGCCTACATCCTATAGAATTTTAGTGTGATGTTGTGGTCATACTTATCTACGAATGTGGCTGGGGCCATAGTGAGTCACTGTTGCCTCAGTCATCTGGCTTGATTGTTAGGTCCATTACTAAAAATCTACCTCCTAAGACATTAGGGGAAACTGCAGATGTGATTAGCCCATGCTACCTTATGGAGATCTATATGATGCCAAAGTATAGCTAGTATAATGCTGATAATACTTTGACGGTGGCACATAGAGCCCACTCATTATTCTAGAACCCACTCAACATTTTGTATCATCAATATGAGTAAACATAGTTGTTATAATGTTTGTATGACTTTATTGGTTGAACTACCTTTCCTAACTCTATTGGTTTTATGAAAGTCTTGCAACTATAAAGTCAATGATCAAGGCCTGATCATTAATGACCAAACCTTGGTAGTGGCTCAAATTTCCCTAGATGAATTCACCAAGGGCCCTCAAATTAGAATTGTTGTGTATGAACATTTGAAAGGGGCCTTTGGTGAATACACTACAAGGTTCAACATTGTATACAAGAAGTCAAAAGATGATGGGGTAATACAAAACTAGTGGATAGACCCAAACAACTTCATGGATTAGATCCTTACAGCTGGGACCTCAACTCAAACCACACCAAAGAAGAAGAAAAAAGGTAAACATAAAGGTTATAGCTTCTAATATTTTATGGTTATGAAAACTCTAAGTGTATTATTGCTTTGAATAATTGTTAAACTTGCTTATGTTAATTCTAAACATTAGTTATTTCCTTGCATGACCTTCCACCTCTATTTATGTCACCTTACCACTTGCAAGATGTCCTGAGGATACCCTCATCTTGATGTTTAGTGACGTGATACTAGCATAGGAGTGGCTAAGGGGATAGGCACCTGGGTACATTCAAGCAAACATTTAGTGTATGGGTTTGCTTGATTTGTTTATGGCACCTATCCCTTCCATACCTATTGCAAAGATGTTAAATGTCATCTATTCCTTTAATGAAGAGGGTGGTTATTTTAGTAGCACCATTTAAGGCATGAAGATTAACATGGACATCGATGAGGATCTCTTTTGCCACTTGTTTGGTGTCCCCGTTGATAGGGTAAAGGTTACAACTAGAATAGTGAAGAAATCAAGCCATCAAAAGGAAGTTTTGGAGTGGCTTGGTACTAGCATGGGCCATTCTAGAATTTTCATGGATAGCTTCATAAACCTAATATAAAGAAATTATATCCTTTGTTTATGTCTCATGTGTTTCCCAAACTATTATTTCAAAAGAAGATGATAGGCATCATGTAGGGGTGGACCTTTAAGAAGGTCTTAATAGATGGCACAAGGTTCAACTGGGTAGCTGCTTTGGCTTTTGAGCTTTGGGATGAGATTCTTAAACTCTTTGAGGACACCTCTACCATAATCCACATAATTTTACATTTTTTTAGGTAATTTAAAGAGGTTTGTGGAGTTTCTAGTGGTGCGAGGAATGGACGATGGGTTGCCCAAGACCCAAGCCAACTTTTCTAAGCCTTGGATAAAGCACATTTATCCAACGATGTAGGCTTAGAACCCATCAAAGGGAATGGATGATACACTATTCATTACCACCAAGGATCTTGATGGTAGGTAGTGTTAGTCCCCTAATAGCATGGATGATGAGGAGCCTCTCATGTTTCCAGTGAGTATCCTAAAGGCTAAACAACAACATAGGGAGGCTAAAGGGGTAACTAGGAAGAAACTTAAGAGGTCTATGGAGGAAGCACTGCTAGCATTAGATCAACCCATCTCGAAGAGGCTTAGTTTTAAGCTTAATCCATCACAAACGTAGTTACAAGTATGCTTCATTTAAGTTTTGGCTATTTTATTTTATTTTAAGAGATATGGTTATATTATGGTTTCATATGCTAATTGGTTTTCTATGTGCTATTCTTGAAAATAAGCGTTAGGTCCTGACAACCTAAGTTTTCATAGAGAAAGAACAAAGGTGTGTAGAAGAGGCACTCCTACTGCAACCTAAGGTAAACATAAATGATCTAGATGCTTTGTTCAGTGAGGTAGTATGAGGCACATCCCCCATTGTCATCCTAGAGGAAGAGGAGAATCTAAATATGCATGTGTCTTAATGCTTTTTATTATATTTTATTATTTTAAGTTTTGTTTTCATCCTAACCCTTTAATGATTATTATGCTTATAGTAATTCATGAGCCACCAATTCAGGCCCTTGTCCCTGAGTTTCATGCAAAACCATGGGTAGAGATCCCAAACAAGGTGGAATTCATGCATGGGATGGCTAAGGACATCATCAACTGGTTGCACCAAATTGCACCCAAGATAGGTAAGGAATTTTTTTTATATGCCTTAGTTTTTTGGCTATGTTATGGGCTATGTTTGTGTTATGGCTATCTTAGGTTGTACACTATGTTTATAGTTGTATTTTATGGTTATGTAGTGCCTTTTGTGAAGTTGAACCCCAGTAGAGACATAAAGATCAACTCCTTGTTGAAGCTTCCTTATAATGTCTCTAGTGTACCCTTGAAGTTATACGAGACTACTACTAATCTAGCAATGTTGTGGCCTTAAGAGATAATATCCAATGATAGGAGGAGGTGATTAGAGATCTCCAAGACTATAAGGCCTTTATGAAAGCCCAAGTAGCTAACTCAGGGAAATTACAAATCAAAGAGATCATGTGGGCCTATTATTGGCATACTATTAGGGACAAAGTGGTGCTCTTATAGGAGGTGGCAGAACAACAAATGAAGATGGACCTCATCTCTTAGAAGGTCAAGGATTGGAAAGATCATTGTTCTTGGGTCCTAGAGTGGGGTAAGAAATAAAAGGCCCACAAGAGGTAGTATAAGGTGAATCATGGGGCCTACCTTAAGTGGCTCAAGGAGGAGTCAGTTGAATGGTGCAAGAGAGAGATTTTTATCCAAGGGATCAAAGTAGAGAGTGCTTATCAACTTTTTGAGAGTGCTCTCACAATGGATCAATCCCCTACTTCGCATATTACCACTATTATAGGTGAGACCTCTACGGTTTCTATTACCCTGGAGCCTTCTACATGGACTATAGTAGATAGGATTGGCATCCTCTATGATGAGTGGCGAGGTACCCCTACACTCAGCCATATGAATACGAGCGTAACACATGCGATCTAGTCGAACTCTGCAGACTAAGTGCCTACACACCTCATGGAACACTTAAGGTTAATTATTCATTGTCTTCCTAGACTTACTTGTATTTTTCATGGTCTATGGTTAAGTAAGTCTGAGGTATATGACTTTTATATCTTTTTATGTTTTATCTCCTATGCTATTGAGGTGAAGGGTTGAGAGACTAACTGACTAACTCTAACTAATAAACTAAGTCTAAATCAACCTAGCATCAACATTTGTTACCACTTACCATTCACACCCTAAACCAATGCAACCATGGTTACCAAATGCTAGTCATTGCTGGGATCACCACGCGTAATGCACGTGCTCGAAGCAGTCATACTAAGGCACTTAACTAGGAGAGAAGGGTTGAGAAAGATTTAATTCCGAATAAAACATTTAAATGGAAAATAGTAAATAACAATAAATAAAATCCTAATTAGCCTATTCCATGCATTGCAAGGTTTATCCAAGAAGTTCATCTTTATTGCCGTATACAAACTTGTGTTTAAGTACAATGTTTGCTCGAATAAAGATCCGTTGACTTTGGAGTTCCTACTACGGGCACATGGAAAATATTCTATCTCTAGAGAGGTAAAACTGCCAGAGTTTCCCTAAGGGTCTTAGCCTAGGATGGAAAACAAGGGAGAGCCACCTCTTATTTATAGATATGATGGCGGACCGCGATATTGCGTATGCAATATCACGAGGGATGACGCGATATCATGTACAAGATATCATAAGGGATGCAATATCGCGACGGTCGTAATATCGCATATGCAATATCATAGCCCATACGATATCGCGTCCCATCATACCCCCATGAGTAAATGAAAACTCATCCTTGAGTTCCTTACAAAAATATCGGGAAGGTATGGGATTATTGACTCAAATGGAACTAATTTGATGACATGTGAACGGATCATCATTACAAGACACAACAAAACTGGTGTTCATGACAACAAGGGTGAACACCTTATTACATTAACATCAGGCCTCATTTGGCAATTGAGAAAGAGAAAGAGAGAGAGAAAGAAGTGTCATTACTGCCAATGCTAAGATTGCACCTTTCGTTATCCATCCATAATTGCACCATCGATCTTGCTCCTTGCATAGTTGCTTCAGCACCGTTCCATTCCAAGTGTTCTCTCTAGATCCAATCCATTGTTGCATGATTTCCATCTGCACACACAACACAATCTTTATATTAGCAAGGGTAAATGAATTTTAATGCAGTTGATACCTTGCTTTAGTGAGAGGTCCATTGGCTGAGTTGTGGTATGGTTGATACGGGTCTGGAGATATAATATTGATGACTACTAAAGGTGTAGGGGTTAGGAGAAAATTGAAAAAATTGGGCCCCGTACCCCCATGACTAATCACAAACCTCCAGTAGTGTTAGAATGAAGAAAGAAAGGGAATAAGAAAAATAGATAAAAAGGGACAACTATGACATCGATGAAATGGATGTCAAGATGGAAATAAACAAAATAAAATAGATTGCAATAATGTTAGGGAAAAGAATTTAATTGGTGCCCCAAATAGGAATGTCAGTGGGTCCTCCCCAAAGTAGGCTCATGCCCTTAATGCCCTAACAAAACCACATTCAAAGAGTCTGTAGGCTCTGGGAATGTCATTTGGAACAAGAGTTAAAGTCTTATGTGTTTATGCATGAGAACCACACCATGCAAAGACTTCTTATTTTTATTGACTCAGCTTCCTGATAATTGGGTAACGTCGAAGCGGCAAGAAAACTCAAGAAGAAAGCATCCAAGCATTGAAGTCACACCATTTTCAATCCTTGAGTCCTTCCTTAGTTTGAGAAATTCCTAGTCACCAATTTGTTAATGTTCTTATTAGAAAAGGACTATACATTTCCAAGCCGAGAAAGACCATAGAAACTAGTGGAAGGATGGATGAAGATTTCTCATTGCCTGCTATATCAAAAGAAGCATACATTAGTATCAACATCATGACTTAAAGGTAAAAACCAAACATTAGCAATCAATATGAAAATAGTTCATAGCATCATGAAGAACACTTATTGAATGACAAACTTACAGGGTGGATAACACACACACACACACACACAAAATGAAAAAGTATAATGATGTTGAAAAAAATAAGAAAAGTTAAATAAATTTGTAAAATAAAAATGTGCAAAACAAAAATGTGTAAGACAAAAACGTGTAAAACAAAAACGTGTAAAACAAAAATGTGTAAAACAAAAACTTGTAAAACAAAAATGTGTAAAACAAAAAATTAAAAAGAACTGAGGCCCCAAATGATTAGCATAGGTGGCCATCTCCCCCATGACTGAATTGCAAGGGAGAGATCTGAAACAATGAGCATTTTTTTGAATTTCGTAGAAGTTCCCAACTTCTCCCAATTGATGTTCTTAGATTAAGGGGT
>MNCI01023340.1:267175-280714 GCA_015680685.1 Gnetum montanum | reverse complement strand
ATTTAGGTTATGCATTTTAGATTGCCGACTGTCTCTAGTATTGTCCCTAGGTGGTGTAATGCTCTTGTGAGAAGAAGAAATTTTTATTTAATTCTGTGTGCTAATTAACCATTATAATTTTTTCTTATTTAATTAACCCTAAGGTTCTTTTAAGCTCCCAACGATGTGAATGATCTCTTATGTTCTACTTAGCGCACAAACACTTAGTTCTCGACAACAGCGCCAATGATGAGTGGCAAGGTACCCCTACACTTAACCATACGAATACAAGCATAACACGCACAATCCAGTCAAACTCCGCAGACTAAGTGCCTACATGCCTCATGGAACACTTAAGGTTAATTATTTGTTGTCTTCCCAGACTTACTTGTATTTTTCACGGTGTATGGTTAAGTTTCAGGTATATGATTTTTATATCTTTTTATGTTTTATCTCCTATGCTATTGAGGTGAAGGGTTGAGAGACTAATTGACTAACTCTAACTAACAAACTAAGTCTAAATTAACCTAGCATCAACATCCGTTCCCACTTACCATTCACACCCTGAACCAATGCAACCATGGTTACCAAATGCTAGTCGTTGCTAGGATCACCATGCGTAACGCACATGCTCGAAGTGGTCGTACTAAGGCACTTACTAGGAGAGAAGGGTTGAGAAAGATTTAATTCCTAATAAAGCATTTAAATTAAAAATAGTAAATAACAATAAATAAAATCCTAATTAGCCTATTCCATGCACTGCAAGGTTTATCCAAGAAGTTTGTCTTTATTGTCATACACAAACTTGTGTTCAGGTATAATGTTTGCTTGAATAAAGATCCGTTCACTTTGGAGTTCCTACTACAGGCACATGGAAAATATTCTATCTCTGGAGAGGTAAAACTACTAGAGTTTTCCTAAAGGTCTAAGCCTAGGATGGAAAACAAGGAAGAGCCACCTCTTATTTATAGATATGACAACAAACCGCGATATCGCGTCCCATCACTCTCCAATGTTGATCTTGGGAATGTTGACTAGGTCAACATGATGGAGGACCAGATCCTCCATCATTTGGAGGAAGGCCTTTCACATCTACCCTCGAAGGTCATGGAGTCGAAATCCCCACAAGTTTGATATATTTTATGTTTTATATATTTTTCTTTTTTGTTTATGATTTTGACTATTGGTTACTAACTGACTGTGTGTTGTTGTATTTTAGGCCTTAGGAGAAATTGGTAGCCCCATTGATGAGGGTGGAAATGACCCACCAGTTCCTCCTCTAAATGCCCCTTAGTAGCCTCCATTAGCCTATTCTAGCATGTTGGCTATATATTTTTGTTTTACTATTGATGGCTATTTGTTTTTATTTTTATACTGATGGCTATTATTAACCAAGACTATGTCATAGATGGTTGTTATTATTTTTTTAACATTTTACCACACAATGTGGCCATAGCTATGTACATTATAGACATTTTAAATGTAAATTTTTTGTTTCATTTTTGGCTATATATGTTGTTTTTCTAGTGCTATAAACATTATAAATGGCTATGTTGACGATTTTGGCTATATAGTTAAATAGCTAAGTGATGTGTTTAAAGGCTATATGTAAATAAATAAAATAAATGTTTGCCAGTTTTAGGCCATGGTAGGCCATTTTGTGTGATTTTTTTTGCTAGTTGAAGGCCATGGAGGGCCACATTGCTAGTTTAAAGTCTTAGTAGACTATGATGCCAATTTAGAGTCCTAGCATACTATGATGCCAATTTAGAGTCTTAGCGGACTGTAATGCCAATTTAATGCCATAGTAGATCTTTGTTTAAGATAAACCTATATAATTTTTGGTGATATTATTTTATAAATTTGTAAGGCTTTTTTGATGTTTATAACATGAGTAAAAGTAATGAAAAAGAAAGATTGTAATAAATAATTAAAATATAAATTAAAATAGAAACTTAGGCTACATGCATAAAGAGTAAACCAAAGTACATAAAAAGGTATAACAAATTAAGAAAGAAAGGTTAGGCTACATGGCCATTAGTGCATCTAGTTACAAGGGCATGTAAAGGTTAATGTGCACTTCCCTTGTGCAAATTCTTCCTAATCTTTGAAAGATTAGGGAATGAATAAGATCTACTCTACACAAGCTTATATTCATCATCACCTTCACGAATTATGTTAAAAGGGATTTCATCCCATAACACATCTCAATGTTTATTGTTGTCATTGTTGGCTTTCTATTTCCACTTGGGTTAGATTTCATGGTTGGAAGCTTCTTCTTGAAGCTCCACTTCAAGCCCCTACTCTATGTTCACATTGTTGAAAACTAGGGAAACCATGCTATCACCATGAATTATGATTTCACCTCCATCATAAGGAAGGTGAATTTATTGATGGATGGATGAGGACATGGCCCATAATTAAGCCAACCATAGTCTTCCCAAGATAAGGTTGAACCTTGGTATCTCCTCCATCATCAAGAAATTGGCAATTGTGGGGAATTGCTTCCCTATCACAACGTCCAAGGAGATGAACCCCTTTACTAACCCTAGACCCAATTGTCAAGGACTTGAGGACAACTATTAATGTATGTTCTATTTTCTTTTTCAAACCTAGGTATTTAACAATGGTACATGGGATGACATTTGTCACAACCTCATCATCTACATGCACTCGATGAACTTTAAACTACCCTACATGTATGGTTATGAATAGAGGAGCCTTAGTTACTTCATCATAATTAACCTTTATTTTTCTATTGCAAAATACTAAGGGTGTTGAATTTTCCTCCCTTGGTGAAAAAGGGACTAGCACTGCATGGATGATTTTCTCATTAGTGGGGATGTCCTCACTAACGACGATGGAAGTTAAAATTTTGACTAACACTTCATGATGTGTAGCAAAGTTTATGATCAGGTCATATAAGGTTAAATTTATATTCTTTTGCTTAAGAGATTGTCTAACCTAATCCATTGTACTAAGGAATTTTTTATCATTGGCTATGGGATTGTGACCTTGGTTATGCTTCACTTTCTTCATGTGCCCCAAAATGTGAACTTTGTCTTTAGGCTATGGTTGTTAGGGCTTTTCCTTATTGTTTTGCCAATGGGTTTTGGTGTCCTCCTGTGGCTTGTTGGTTGGAGCAAGTTGAACAGAGGAGCTCATGGGTATAGCCTAGAGGGAAGTGAGGTTCGATGGATCCACTTCCTTTCATGCCTTCATCTACTTGTCATCCTTGTTGTCAAGCTTTTAATTATGCTTCTTTCTTTGCTTGATTGAGGTTTTCTAGTTGTCAGTCATTGGTTATGAGGAAGAGGCAATAGCATTAGCCACCACAAGAGGTCATTGTATAGTTGGTTGGGCTACTACTAGTTGGGTTGTGTTAGGCTGGGGAACCCTAATGAAAAATAGTTTCCTTGGAGACATTCATGATGGTACTCTTATGAAAAAGGAGGTTCTTGTGTTGGTGAAGGCTAAAGAAATCCCTTCATTGCAAGGGATACCAGGATCATGTATGGTTCTCTTATGGGTCTCCAATCATCATCTATGTTGAATGTTGAAATAACATAAGGGTTGTAATTAGCATTAAATGGGTCTTTGTAGATATGAATTGACTAATTTTAAGGTTAGACTAGGTTCAAAGCATCTAAGACTAGCTCCTCCTCATCTATCATCCTTTGCAAGTCATCCTAACTTGACCAAGGTAGAAGTCTGTGTCATGACCAAGTAGTTAGTAATAATGGCAAAATTGATCTAGTTTGAAGTACCTGGTTGTTATGGATCATCCTTTGTTTCTTGAGTGGGGTCCTTGGCTATTTCATATAGCTTCTTGTGCTTCTTTCAAGTGGATTTGGTCATCTATTTGTATTGCATGTGCCCACTCTTTAATAGTTTATCTAGTAACTTGAATGATTTCAAAGGTAAGGTTGTATACTTTGTATAGTCTTTCCTCTCAAAATTTGGCCTAGTGGCAATTGATGTGGTGGCCCTAGAGGTTGATGGTTGGCCATCATGGTTGGTAATGAGGGCCTTGGGTGGGTTTGGCCCATTGTTTGTGGTCTTTGCATTTTTGGTTACTATTACTATGGCCATGTTATTTTGTTTGTTCTTTTCCTTGTTCCTTTATGTATGTTGATTTTTATATGCTACATAGGTCAAATCATAACTAGCCTCTGTAGCATCCTCTATGTTCTTGGTTTGGGAAAACACTTGGTTGAGGAACCATAGGTCAAGATAGTAAATTTTTGACTTGATAAAGTCATTCACCACCCCCTTGAATATGGTTAAAAGATGGGTCTCGACTATGGGCTATGGTATTTCATCTAATAGTCCATTCCAGTATTAGATGAACTTTTGTATGGGCTCAAGGGTTCACTACTTGATCTTCATGAGTTGGTAAAGCATGGTATTGACAAATTGGACTATCAAGTCCTCTAGAGAGGATATGGATCATCTAGGTAAGGTGCAATACCAATCAAGTGCTTTCCCAGTCAAGGACATAGGAAAAATCCTCATGATAGTATGAGGCCATGATTGCAATAGTAAACACTTAGATCTAAAGGTTATAAGGCGAGAATTAGGGTCACCTTCCCCATTGTATTTGCTAAATTGGAAGATAGGGACACTAGGAGGAATTGTCAAGGGTGGGATCATAAGAATGATGGGATCATCCTAGTAGAAGTCCATAATCTTGACACTTTGGAAAGTAGAGGCTTTAAGCCTCTTTAACTCCTTCATCAAGTCTTGGATCATCTGGAAGGCCTAATATAGGCCCTGTGGTAGCCTTGTTGACTATGGGGCTTGCACGTATGATTGTGGTATTTTTTGTTATGCTTATGGCCTTACTATGGGTTGCAATATAGAAGTGAATGGTTGTGTTATGGTCAAAGCTTTTGGGCCAAATAAGGAAAAGGATGTTTGTGCCGATACCTAAGGCACAAATGGGATAATTGGGCTATGTGATCCCTAAGTTGCTTGGGGTTCCATGGTGAGCTCCACATGGCTGGTCAATGGGCTAATGGTAGTAGCTACCACCATATTCAATTGAACTAACCAAGGTTGGGAAGCAAGGGACATGGAAAAGTAAAAGGCGGTTGGTTGTAATACTAATTGTGCTTAGTGTGCAACGACGATTGACATAGGTTCAAACTTGGTTAGGTATGGTGGGGATGTAGGTGGTGGGACCTATCCAGAGGAAGAGGCAAAGGATATAGAGGTGGGCACTATGGCCTTGGGGGTCCCTTGTTGGAAAAATCCCCCCATAAGGTTTCCGAGCTCAAACTCTACCCCAAATTCATCTTCCTCCTTTGGTTGTTCCTTGGAGGTAGTCTTTTGATTGTCTTTATCAACCTCAATGAGAAGGGCAAAGAAACTAATGTAGATGTCATTGAGGGGTATTTGGTCATAGGGGGAGGGAATATACTCCTTTTTATTATAATGGATGAGCTCAAATTCCCTCTTGGCATCTGCTTCTGCTCATGGGATTAGCATGCTAGTCTTGATCTTGGTGCAAATGAAGTTATAATGCTCTTCATTTATCACTGTGAAACTAGGACTTTGTCTTCTAAGTCTAAGAGATTGCTTACATTCCATTATAGAAAGGTCATTAGGGTGATAAACCCTAATATGTTGTTGATCTAACCCACTTTTAGTGTAGTTATAAGGCAAGTTGGTTGATTGTGGGAGAGACATGGCTATTCCATTAAAAATGGCTTGAAATAGGCTATAAAAGGCAAAAATAGGAGTAAATCTTAATAAATAACATTTAAAAATGATCAAAGAAAACAAAAAAAGGCTAAAAATGAAGTAGTTTCTATAAATAGTAAGTGGGGGGTAATGGAGGTTTACCCCTTTTCCAAAAATAGAAAGTTGGAAACGTTGGCATTAAGCCTCATCCATGCTAGCCTTCCAAATGCCTCTACACTAGGTATGGAAAGGAGGGGGGAGGAGGGAGGGAGGGAGGGAGGGAATTTGGGGGGAGGGAAGAAGGGGGATGAGATGGGAAAAATCTCACACCTCTCTAATCCAATGTTAATGAGGGGGAAAAGGCTAAAAACCAAAGTGGAAAGTTGGTGTTTTTCCATTGGAACTTGATTTTGGCAAGCTACCAATTTTCTCAACTTGGAAAGATGGGGGGAGTTGACTTCCAAAAGTTTGATGATTTCCAGAAGGGTTGCACCACCAACTTTAGAAACTGGAAAAAATGATAGCAGAAAGAAAAGAAAAAAAGGTTTTAATGCTAGATTTTGGATGAAAAAATTCACAACAACTACTATGAAAAATCACCACTCAGGCACTTGCAACTTCTACACTACAATATCTATTAGATGGAGGATGGGGCAGCATTGGTTTTTTGAAAGTTTTGGTTGAAAAAGAAATAGAAAAAAACCTACAAATGACAATTTTGGCAATGGGAGAAAATAGATCTAGTCATAGAAATTAGGTAGAGGCCCTCCTTCTAGTGCTAGAAAATTGCTGCAACTAAAAAAATTTATCACTAGTAAAACCAATGGGCCTAGTGTAGCTACCTCAACTCCAAATCCCTAGGGCCTCTAAAAAATAGGATTTGAGGTGCCCAAGCTAGTATAGAAAATCAACCAAGAACATTAAGGAGGGTAGAATGAGATAAATAATATGATTGTAGATCAATGTAATATAAATGCACTCTAAATAATGAAAAATTTAATTCAAACATAAACCAAAACTATAAACTTTATTTTAAAAAGAATAAAATAAAGAAGAGTTGAAAGATTGTGTATAATGTGTGCCTGAGAGGACAACAGGGGTGTTCACTTGAGTAGGGGTTCAATGTCTGTTGAAGCCAATGTGTTCAACTCCACAAGTCGGATTTCCTACCACTCTCAATGCTATTGAACCTCCTTTGCTGCTACTTCAAATTTGCAATGTTGATCACTACTGGAAGTTGAGAAGTTTGAAGAATCCAAGCTACCTAAGTGCTCTATGCTAGAGGTTGGAGATCCTAGGAGTGTAGAATGGAGCCTAAAAACTCACAAATCCCAAGGGGTGTTACAGGGTCACAAGGACACAGGGGTTTCATGCTAGGAATATCCAAGAAGCAACATTTATGCCAACGTTTTCAAGTGCTCTTGAACGCCAGAGTGTGAAAATATTTCTTTGAAAATGTATGTATATTCAATGTATTCAAGTGCCAAAAAGTGGAACTAATGTCAAAGTTATTGAATTACCAAAGTGTTGAACCTATAAATGGTGTTTGAGGCTAGTTACTATAGGTTGTAGGTCATGAATGGTACTAAAAAATGGTTATAATCTAGCTACACAATCATTGCAAAATGGCTATCAAATTGTTGCAAATTTTTGCCTCATGTAGAGATGGATGCCCAAATTTGGGGGGTTACTATGTATAGTAAGTGCTTAACCCCCATGGCCATTCCATTTACTATAAATAGTAACACGGGTACACCTATGCTAAATATGAGTCTTCCATGTTGAGCCTTCTACCATGCTTACTGAAGTGGCTGATCAATGTTGAAGTGCTTGGAGTGATGAAATTTGGCTTTATTGGCTTCCATGTTGGGGGCATGTAGTTTCCATGCTAGGGGGTAGGGGGAAGGTTTCCACACTGAAGGGGAAAACCCCCACCCCTCCACATTAGTGGTAGGTGAGATTTACCCCTACAAATGTTTCCAACATAAAAAAGAGTATACCCCCCATAAAACCCATTAACTTGTCATTTTTGGCTTTCCAAAAGTCATTTTTTACTCCCAAGCCCAAATATAAATACTATGTGACTTTTTTCACTTGGAGAATAAGGATTTGACCACTTATGAAGAGTTTTTCAACCCTAAAAGTATGAAATATGTGAGATTACCCTTCATGGATTACAATCTTTACATTTACATAGAAGTTTTACCTTAAGTTTCATGGAGTGAAAGCTACATGATGAAAATTGGCCATAACATGCAAAATTTTTTGGTGTTTCAGTTCTCCAAGAGATAAGGATTTTTCCTAGAAAAAAGTAATTTCCACTTGTGCTTTAATAGTCATCTAAACAACCTGCCCAATCTACATCACAATATCCAGCAAGATTAAGTGAAGAATCATTTGGATACCAAAGGTCCTAGTTAGTAGTACCTTTTAAAGAATGAAAAATTCATTTGACTTCCTTTAAATGAGATTCTTTTAGGAAAACTTGATATCTAACACACATTCCTACACTTAATGCTATGTCTGGTCTATTAGAAGTTAAATAAACTAGATTGCCTATCATGCCTCTATAAAGCTTGTGATCAACAAGCTTTCCTTAATCATCTTTGGTAAGTTTAAATTTTGTAGCCATAGGAGTGTTTTTTACCTTAACATTAGATAGGTTGAATTTGAGTAGATGGTCTTTGACATACTTGGTTTGACAAATGAAGGTACTATCTACAAATTGATTGATTTGCAATCCAAGAAAATTTTTCAGTTCTTCCATCATGCTCATTTCAAATTCAAATTGCATAATATCTAAGAATTTCTTACAAATAGTTTCATTAGTAGCACCAAAAATAATATCATCAACATAAATTTAAACTATAAATAGATGATTACCTTCTCTTCTGAGAAATAAAGTGACATCAACCTATTGATACCAACACGCCCATGCTTGCTTGGCATGGGGCCTTTGTTTATTTTAAAAAAAGAAAAAAGAAAAAGAAGAATAAAAAATAAAAAAAAGATGGGTTACCCTAACCCTAAAAATTGGCTATAAAAAGCCATCAAGGTAATGGAGGAGAGGAGAGGAGAAGTCAGGCCAGGAAGCCTAGGCCAATGAGGCCAGGGCCATGAAGCCATGGACTGAACCTCCTCTCTCCCTGGGTGGTTGCCAATGGTTTCTCTTTCTTTCTTTTTTCCAGTAATGGGCAATTTGGGCGGTTGGACGTCAGCAGATTTTCTTTTATTTTCTGAGCAATTTGGGTGGTTGGACGTTAGCAGATTTTCTTTTTTTTTTCTAGAGCAATTTGGGCGGTTGGACGTCAGCAGATTTTCTTTTATTTCAGCAAATGGCATGTGGTGGTGGTGGATTTATATTTATGCAGTTGGCGGTTCGCAAGGCATTGGTGATGTTTGATCGCAGCTACACATGATTCTTGTGGCAACACAACCATGCATCCTGTCGATGGTTCCTGTTTCTCTCTCCTTTAGCTTTTCTTTTCATGCTTTATTTCTCTCTATGTATTCTCTCTCTCTCTCTCTATCACTTGGTCACATGGATCTCTCTAGCTGAGACTATTCCCGGGTTTCCGTACCCATACGGGAGGCGCCCTAGGAAATTGTCTCCTCAAACGAGTTTTTCCGGTGTTGGCATGACCAAAATTTATACATCAACACCTTTTTGGCGCTAGAAGGAGGGCCTAACTTGACCATTTTGTTTTCTCTTTTCCTTTTCGGTTGGAGGCNCCAAAATTTATACATCAACACCTTTTTGGCACTAGAAGGAGGGCCTAACTTGACCAAAAAAGAAAAAGAAGAATAAAAAATAAAAAAATAAAAAATAAAAAAAAGATGGGTTACCCTAACCCTAAAAATTGGCTATAAAAAGCCATCAAGGTAACGGAGGAGAGGAGAGGAGAAGTCAGGCCAGGAAGCCTAGGCCAATGAGGCCAGGGCCATGAAGCCATGGACTGAACCTCCTCTCTCCCTGGGTGGTTGCCAATGGTTTATCTTTTTTTCTTTTTTTTCAGTAATGGGCAATTTGGGCGGTTGGACGTCGGCAGATTTTCTTTTATTTTCTGAGCAATTTGGGCGGTTGGACGTCAGCAGATTTTCTTTTATTTCAGCAAATGGCATGTGGTGGTGGTGGATTTATATTTATGCAGTTGGCGGTTCGCAGGGCATTGGTGATGTTTGATCGCAGCTACACATGATTCTTGCGGCAACACAACCATGCATCCTGTCGATGGTTCCTGTTTCTCTCTCCTTTAGTTTTTCTTTTCATGCTTTATTTCTCTCTATGTATTCTCTCTCTCTCTCTATCACTTGGTCACATGGCGCTCTCCAGCTGAGACTATTCCCGGGTTTCCGTACCCATACGGGAGGCGCCCTAGGAAATTGTCTCCTCAAACGAGTTTTTCCGGTGTTGGCATGACCAAAATTTATGCATCAACACAACCTTACCTCTTTCAAAGCCATTTGATGTAAGATGTTGGGAGAGTCTTTCACACCAAGCTCTAGGATCTTGTTTAAGTTCATAGAGAGCCTTTCTAATCTTGTAAACATGATTAGGTTTGATGGGATCTATAAAACCTTCTAGTTGCTCAATGTAAACTTCTTGTATGGTTCCATTTAGGAAGGTACTTTTTATGTTTATTTGATATAGTTTGATATTTTAATATTAGCCTATGCCAAAAGAAGTCTAATAGATTGTAGTCTAGCAATAGGAGCAAAATTTTCATCAAAATCAATCCCTTCTCATTGATTGTATCCTTTGGCAACTATCTAGCTTTATTTTTAATGATATTTTCATTTTCATTAGGTTTATTCCTAAAGGCCCATTTTGTTTCAATAATTGGTTTGTGATCTACTCTTGGTGTTAATTACCACACATTATTCCTAGTAAATTGATTTAGCTCATCTTGCATAGCAAAAATTAATCCTTCTTCCTCAACTTCTTTGAAGTTTTTAGATTCAAGTTGTAAGAGACATGATAAAAATGCACAAATTTCTTTAGTTTCGCTTCTAGTGCGAATTCCATCTTGAAGTATATTAGTCTATTAACATTGTTGAGAGTGTGTGTTTTACTAAGTCCAGGCATTTTGGGTTGAATGGGAGATATCTCATTAAGTTCATCTTCTTATTCTTTTTCATGTTCACTATCTACTTCTAAATTTTTATTAGCTTGAACTTGAGTGATACTGGACAATTTTAAATGGGAAAAACTTCATCATCAGGTTGTGGAGAAGTTGATACTTGTGCTGGCGAGTTGTGGCAAAGATCCACAAGGCTGCCTGCATCGAAAAAATCTTGTATTGCGTGCTTCAGCTGCCAGCGTCTTTCAGTTAAGTGCCCCGGCCCTTGGTGATAATCACAGTGCTCGTTGGGTTCCAAACCTTTGGCGGTGGGTCGGACATTGTCTTTGGTGGTAACAGTGTCAAGTATCCTTGCTGCACAAGGTACGGGAGTCACTGTGATCGAGTGTAGGGCAGGAGTGAACGAAGTGAGCTTATCTTTTTTTCTTCCAATTGCTGCTGTCTGTCTTGCTGCTGCGGCTGCTGTTGTTGTTGAACTTGCTGTTGCTCGGCTAACTGGGAGGGAATCCGCATAGGAACTGATGGTTGAGGGCTTCGGCCTATTGCTTGGACCTGCTGTGTTGGAGCTGGCAAGAGGAGGTGCACTTCGCCTTCACTCTTCTTTGCTTCTCCTGTCCATTTCTTTTATTCATTCAGGGCGCTCGTTTTAACGGTCAAATGCTAGCCGCCAGAGTTCCAGTGCTACTGCTCTGCCCCAGAATATCTTGAATGGTATCATGGTCATCAACTTTAACATTTATAGTTTCTTCTTTATTTATTGAAAACTCTATAAGCCCTCCTAACTAACAAATATCGTAAGAAAATGCCTTCATTAGTTTTAGGATAAAACTTTCTTAAGTTATCTTTATCATTTAGAATATAGCATTTTGAACCAAAGACATGTAAATAACCTACTGAATGTTTTCTACTAATCCATAATTCATAAGGAGTTTTAGAGCTAAATCTTTTTACCAAAACTCTATTGGAGACATAGCAAGTAGTGTTGATAGCTTTAGCCAAAAAATGATAGTGAATATTTCAGTCATTTAATATATTCCTTCTCATTTCATTCAAGATTCTATTTTTTCTTTTGACTACACCATTTTATTGAGGAGTTCTTATAGCAGAAAATTAATGGAGTCTGCCATTCATTTGATAAAATTTCTCAAACTTGGTATTCTTGAATTCTCCTCCATTGTCACTCTTGATAACTTTAATTTCATAGCCTTTTCTTTCTAAATCTAATTGAAAATTTTTAATAAATGATCAAATACCTCATCCTTATGATATAAAATGGCAACCAACATAAAATAAGAGTAATAATCAACAATAGTTAGAAAGTACATTTTCTTTCCCAAACTAAGTGTTTGAGAAGGACCAACCACATCCATATGAAGAAGATCTAAGGGACAACAGGTAGATATACAATTTTTCTTACCAAATCTTACCCTTATTTGCTTTTCTTTTTGGCATGCTTTGCAAGTGTTCAAATTAAAGTCTTTGAGTTTGGATAGTCCATGAACCATTTCCTTTATTACAAGAGTCTAAAGAATTTCTTTGTTTATGTGGCCTAGCTTTCTATGCTAGAGACAAGTATCATCTATATAACTAATTAAGCAATTAAATTTAAGGTTAAGATTATTTCCAAAGATAGTGGTATAAACATTTCCCTTTCTAGTTTCTTTTGTCACAATATTTCTAGTGGTTAAGTCTTGTATGCTAAAAGTTTCTTTAGAAAAAGTAACATTGAAATTTGAATCACAAAGTAGACTAATACTAAGAAGATTATGTTTTAAGCATTTAATAAAGAAAACCTTATTTACAATTGGTAGTTCTTTACCTTTTCCTCCTATGGTACCAATACCTATTATTAGAGCCTCCATGTTGTCTCCAAATGTGATAGTATCATAATTTTGTTCTATGAAGTGGATGAAGTAGGTTTTATCACTTGTCATGTACTTGGAACATTTGCTATCAATATACTAGATGTTTCTTTTGGCATCAAAGAGATCCATTTGAGCCATCAAGTTCTTTTAAGACTTCCTCTCTTTTTGCTTCTAAACTTGCAAAGTTCCTAGTCTAGACTACTTTTGCAAAGATCAAGTGTACTGTTTCATCCTAAGATAGCTATATGCTTGAATATGATTAGATTTTCCACAAAATTAACAATTTAAAATTCTGGGCTTTGATATTTTACCAAACCTAGATTGATTTTCTTCCAAACATTCATCTTTTTTCTTTTGATCTTGGTTAAGCTTTGAATCCTAGCCTTAAGGTCTAAGTTTTCTTTCTTAAGATAAGAACATTCATCATTAAGAAATACAATTTTCATTTCCTTGACATGTAAGACATCTTTCACTTTAACAAAAGAGCTTTGGAAAGAAATAACTTCAAGGCAAAACAATCCATACCTTTCTTCAAAGGAAATTTCATTATTTGACCTTTCCTTGTTGTCTAGATTGTCAAGTTTTATCAATCTTACAGTCATAGTATCTTCTATTCCTAACTATAAAAAAGAAGATGAGAGATTTACCTTTACCGATGTGATATAGGAATTGAAAATAGCAATTGATGAAGCATATTAGTCTTTTTACCCAATTGTGCCTAACATATATTTCCCCTTCCATGTTCATGTTACTTGACTTACCTTTACTGATGTGATATAGGAATTGAACACAACAACTGATGAAGTATATTAGTCTTCTTGTTCAATTGTGCTTGATGTAGATTGCCCCTTCCATGTTCATGTTGCTTTATCTATGAAAGATAACCAAGCTCTGATACCACTTAAGGATTGAGAATTGAGAAGAGGGGG
>MNCI01023340.1:228021-266983 GCA_015680685.1 Gnetum montanum | reverse complement strand
GGGGTGGTGCGTGGTGTTTGTGTGTTTGGGGATTTGGGGTGGTGGGGGTGGTGGAGGGGGAGGAAGAGATGAATAAGTTTCCCAAATTACAAGAAACGCCTAAACATAAAACACAAAAGTTACATTGTTTCCCGACTTGGGTAGTCGACACTTAAAGGGTAGATTCCTTTCACACTTTTGGACTTGTTTCTTCCAAACTATAGTCTAAAGGATATCACAACCTTTGTAACTCTCAATCCCACAAGGTCCTAACAAGCTCAAAAGTGATTTAGAGGATCCCACAACCTATACAAAATAGAGCTCTACTTTGGAGTGTTTTGATGTAGCAAAACAACTCAATCTTGTAGGATCCCAACAAGCTCTAAAAGGATGCCTTCTCACAAGAAGCACATCAATCCTTTAGGGTAGTAAGAAAAGAAAAAGAATTACAAGGAAAAAATGTAACTCAATTTACAAATTCCTTGGTCAATAAAGTACAGTTCCACAACAAGCCAAACAAATGATGTGACAATTCAAGTGCATAAGTACAATAGAATAAAATACACAATGATGTCTTTGATGTTGATAATGCTTACTCAATACTTTCACAATACCCAAGATATTAAAGTCTTCTTATAGCCTCAAAGTTTTTGAAAACACCTCAAAATTCATGCATGACTATCTAATGGCTAGTGTAGAAGTCTTCTTCAAGATTAGGATGTCTCTCTAAAATTAACTTCAATTCTAGGGAGATGTCTCCTCTGAAAGTGAGACATCTTCTCTAAAAATGAAATGTCTTCTATTTTTGGGAGACATCTTCTATGAATGCACTTCACTTCTGGCAAGACGTCTTCTACTTCTTGGAGACGTCTTCTCAACTTTTGAACTTTGGTTCCTGAGGCTTCCTCTTACTAATTTAACTTACTCTTGATTACTGAAGCATCTTCATTTAGCTTGTAGTCTTCATACTCAACCATGCTCCCTTGAGTCCTTGTAGTCTCCATTTTGACATCTCTTTGTAGATCTCATTTACGCCCTACAAAATCACCACATTCCACAACATTCTATGTTCTCCATTTTTCTTTAGGTTTTGACATACCAAATGGTCAATACTAGAGAATCCACAAATCCCTACCCTTTTTTTATCTTTATTGTACCTAGATAAACATGGATGAAGCATTTTGGATCTTGAATTATATGCTTGTCAAATCATTGCAACCTCAAGTTTTCACATTAAATATGATTATAATTTGTCTTTTTGATCCAGTGATAGTTGACAATGATGCAAGGTTTTTAACATTTGAGATCATGATATTTGCCTATGTTTCATAAAATATGATTTGGGATGAAGTTTTCATAAAATATCTATCTTTCAAACCACAAGAAAGGCATCCTTCAATAGGGCTTTGCAAATTGGAAGCTATTCATAATTAATGATTTGAATGGTTTACCATTTGGGCAAAGGAAATGCATATATAGTTTTAAATGTTTCTTATTATTCAAGATTTAGATTTCAAAATCGAAAAAAACCAAGAAAGCCAAATCTCACACTGCCAAAATGGTTTAAGGCCTACATTGAAATAGTTGGGAAATTTGGAGCATTCTACCTAGGTAGAAAAATTACAACATTCTGGATCGAAGGTTTTGGACCATTTTGCAAAGCAGAAAAATTATAGTATTCAGGAATCGAAGGTTTTTGTGATGAAGATGAATGCTATGTGCAAGAATATCTTGTTTAACGGGAAAAAATAAAAATAAAAACCAAGGAATGAGTATGAAAATCATATAAGAGAATAAAATGCAATAGGTATGATAGCATGAGCATGGCATGTGAAACCTTTGCCTTGACCAATGCAAGTGGGTACGGGGTGCATTAATACGCCAACTGGGACCAAATCGGAGTTCTCGGAAAAAGCACATGCAGAGCGTCAGGCTTGCGTGTTAGCCGTTGGCAAATCGGTAGCCAGCAAAAATGCATCAAGAAGCAATTGTTGTCAGGTCTGGAATGCTTTTCATTTTCCAAAATGCGTGAATGCTAAGATATCGTTTAATGATGTAGAATGACTTCAAGGCGCTATGACGATTGGATGAATCTTTCAATCTTGTTTGGTTAAGAAAGGTAAATCTGCGGAACTGGTTTTGGGAGATACTACCTCACAAAGGTATAATCTAATCACTCCATTTTTTCTTTTACCGAGCTTTTTGCTTTCGGAACATTTTCTACCTCACAATGAGGTAATCTGTAGTGATGCAGGATCCAAACAAAATCTAATCAGCCCAATTTACTTTGGACGAGATATTTGATTTTTATAAGATTCTACCACTTGCAAAAATCTAGAGACCCAACATGTGTGTATAACCTCACAAAGTATAATCTCTCAATGCAGTTGCAGGAATCTCAAGGCCCAACATCTCTTTATATACCAAGCACCGACATATCAAACTCGCCGTAAGTTTTCATGTTTTCATTTTCCAAAGATGTAAAAACAAAGACCCCACAGTGGATTAATAGATGAAAGATGAACGAAAGCCTGACATATTTGTCGAATGTTTACGCTAGTGTCTAATGACTTCATTTCACCATCCTTAAATAAATAAAATTATTAAAAATATACAGTAGTTTGTATATTTTTATTTTAGTACTTAATTTTATATTATTGCATTCCTATAATGTTAAAATATAACAAGGAAGTGTCATCTTAGTGTTAATTCTTGAGTCTAAAGTTGGAAGTCACGGTTCAACTTTGGTAAGTAATACCAAGTTATAAACTATTATCTCTTCAAATTTTTTTATGATCCAACATAAAGCCCCTGCATCTTAGGATGCTTTAGCAGAGGAAGATCAAGATAAATGTTTTGAAAAGGACTTGGAATGATTTAGATAGCTCAAATGTGAATGATTCGGATAGCTTAAAATTATATAAATCAACACAAGAGGCTCAATGTTTATCTTGACAGAAGGATCCGAGTTCCAAACCTAGTTGGAAATTGGCAGGCTCATCGCTCATCTTGCCTAAGTTCTAACCCTGGTTGGAAAATGGAAATTAGAATGATCCAGATAGATAAAAAGACAAATTGAGAATCTGCAATTAATGGCAAGATCTGCGAAATCTCAAGGCAACATTGAAGCCCATTCAAAATAGGATTGGATATTTGATTTAATGAATAGTGCTATATTTTTATTAATTTTTTAAGTTTAATATAGTGTATATTGCTAATTCTAATGCCAGCCAAAAACTAATTTTCTCTAGTTGAGTTTTCCACCCTAACTGAGCTCTTACATGAAAAAAATGAAAATGCCCCTACTAACATGAGTGCATATAAGAACTCTCTTTTATTGACAATTTTAATCTGATTGTTACACCGATTTGTTTCAATTTTCCCGATTTACGCTAAAAAGATCAGCTAGAGGCTCAATACTCTCCTCTCCAAACTTGCTGCTTATCTTGCCAAAGATAATTCCAGTTCCAACCTTGGTTGGAAATTAGAATGATTCAATGCTCATCTTAACAACATTCTAGTTCCAACCTTGGCTGGAAATTGGAATGATTCAATGTTCATCTTAACAACATTCCAATTCCAACCTTGGTTGGAAATTAGAAGACTTATTACTTATCTTACCAAATTTGCAATCCTGATTCAATACTGGAAATTGGAATGATTTAGATAGCTTAAAGGATAATCAGTTAGAGTCTCAATACTCATCTAGCCAGGCTCACTACTCATCTCGCCAAGAGAATTCTAGTTCCAACCTTGGTTGTAAATTGGAAATTGGAACTATTCATATAGCTTAAAGGGTCCTCACCCAAAGGCTCAATACTCACTTTGTCAAGACATGTCATGGGAGGGTTTTTGGTGGATAAGCCAAAACCCTAACCATGCTTGCTTTAGTGTATGCTAAGCCAAAATCAAGGAAAACCATTTTAGAAGGATTCTAACTTCAACCATGGTTCCAATGCTCATCCCTCCAAGACCAGGGAGGGTTTTGATGGATAAGCAAGAAAAGCATAACCTTTTTTTGAGTAAATTCATTGAGGCTTAAACCCAAGTCTTAAGACTAGAAGGGTTGAGGTGGATAAGTGAAAAGCTTAACCTTTTTCTAGTGGCTTTGCTAAGATCTTACCACTTAAGAACTAAGCACTTTACATCACTCCAATTAAAAACAACCACCTTACTATTACCTCAAGTGGTGGTCCCTAGGTATCTTAAAACCATACCTTGCTGAAATCAGAATTTCTAGAAACCATGCATTGACCTCCTAGAAACCATGCATTGACCTCCAGCGGTCAGGAGCCTCTCGTGCTGAAAAAAATTTCAGCACATACAAGCAAGGTTTTTCTAGAAACCTTGATTATTAATAAACTCTTAAAGCTCTCAAATTCACATGGCTTTAAGATGACAACACCGTTTACCCAAGTTGGCAGAGAAGTTCATCAACGATGGCGTATTTCAATTCTGGGTAGAGATGGGACTGGGAGTGTACCACAACATGTGCCTAATTCAAACTTGGTTTCATCCCTCTCACAATAGTTTCATTATTGACACCCGGACGTTATCCCATTCCCTGCATTTTAGAACACAATCAAGACTACAGGCTACACGGACTACAATATTAGTTTTGCTTTAGAGTATAGTACACGGACTACAATATTAGTTTTGCTTTAGAGTAGAGTACACGGACTACAATATTAGTTTTGCTTTAGAGTAGAGTAGATCGTAAAATAATGAAATTTAATTTCTTGCTAGTCGAGTTTCTCGAGAGTTTTGCCAGTCAGCCCTTCGTCGAAGGGTGTTTAATTAAACATTTTGCATTGAGTCATCTGGAGCCTAAGGTCCCAACATCTTCCTCTTAAATTCTCTGAAGTTTTAACAGAGGCAATTAAATTTTTGTCCACCCAATAAATTACCCACGTACAGAAAGACGCAAAATAGAGAAACTGACATGAAGAATGTAAATGCATACCCTGGCTCTGCAGTGCTATGGCGAGTGTGTATGAATGAAATCCCCAGCAAAGAAAATATATGTAGGAGGAATGCCTTCAGCCTTAATTTCCTTCATCATCTGTCATTTCAGTCCGATTGCAAAAAATCGCCATCAAAACTTTCTGAGTTAAAATAGTAAAATACAAGCATCGAAGAGTGAGGACCTCATGGCAGAGCAACAAGCTCGGTTGCAATTGGCCGAGCTCGCAGAAGCAGCAACATTGACGAGCAACAATTTCTACGTATCCTTAAAATTTCATCTCCTCCTGTTACCAAGTGCTTCTTAGTTCTTTCCGCCGCTATAAGATATAAATAAAATATAATCACCCAAGTCCGGCCATGGATAAAATGGATCCTTTTACTGTTTTAACACGCACGCATTTACAGCGGCGCGGTCTGCGCCTGTGTGCAGTCACGTATAGTTCCTGCGAGGGGGCGCCGCCATTGGAGGAAAGAGAATAATGTGTGTCTGGGTGGACCTGCCGTGGAAAACTGAGGTTTGAACCAAATGTTGCATATTAGGGCGCAACACTCACAATCCATTGAATACGGACGAATTCTTGGTTTGCTTATGTACCTTGTTAAATGTTAACCCTGAATTTACGTGAGGGATGCGGTAAACCAAGAAGGAAATGCTTTTAGAAAACTGGAACTTAAGAAACCTCAAGCCGCTTTCTCAAGATGATGAATAGAATAAAAATCTCTTCGACGGAAGAAACGCAAGAGAACAAAGAAGATAGATGAAAAGGGGGACACCAGCAAAAAACTTGACAGTTGAATGAAAAACGGAAGCTAAAATCCTCGAAGGAAAAAGACAGAAAAATGGAAATAAAAACTTCTCAATTGACACTTTAGAAGATAGATGAAAATGGGGACACCAGCAAAAAACTTGACAGTTGAATGAAAAACGGAAGCTAAAATCCTCGAAGGAAAAAGACAGAAAAATGGAAATAAAAACTTCTCAATTGACACTTTTAGAGAAGAATGAAGATTAAACTCTGTAAAAAATAAAAATAAAAAATGAAAATCTTTAGCATTTCAGAAACCTGAAATGAAAATTGAGAATAAAAATCTCTCCAACAAGAAACTTGAAATCAGTGTAAACAGACTGCAGAGTTTTAAAGAGTACTCGGGGAGTTCCAGGTTTTCGGAAGAAAATGGGTCACTCACTCACTCGTGAACTGACCTACCAGGCGAGTGGAAATTTTGACTATTTTAACAGACTATAAACGGTGAAAACTTAAAAGAAGATATGCGCTGGAGATTGCGATTCTGATAAATTTTGACGATCAGTTGGCGTTGGTTTCAAGAGGGTGTATAGAAGCAGATTAAATAGTATTTCATAATTTCCAATGAAATTTTGTCTAGTACATATACATTGAAATGGTCACCTTAGCTTGCCTTACCTCGTATTATTCTTGCCTTGTTATCGATGTCTTTGTGTTGTGCACTAAAATCTTACATATCATCTCCTGCTCTGAATCTGACCAGAAACTTCATTTCATTGTTAAGATTCACGACATCGGCATGACACAGACCACAGAAAACAAGGGAGGATAAATGAATAAACAAAGGGCTACTTTGGTAACCGAAGGACGAAGGGCCAAGTTTGGGTCATACGGAAATCAAGTTTGGGACGGGGCGTGCGAGGTAAACATTGCATTTTGCATGGATTGGCCTTTGGGAGCGTCAAAGGTTCCGCCATGACACACATTCACGCATGTTTATTGATCATTGCTGACACACATTCACGCATGTTTATTGATCATTGCTGGTTTTTGCTCTTCTTCTTATGTCTGCTGAGAAAAGAAAAAACAAAACAGGGTCATCGTCCTGGGTCATGAGTCATGAACACGATGATGGATTGATGCTTGTTCAACCTTTTTTTTTTTAATCTGTTTGCTTATGAGCCAACAAAGCCCACCAGCACATGTATGCAAGCTCACGGCGCTCTGTTTTTACTTTCCTCTTCGTCATGACTAGCGCCCATTCCCCAATGTCCAAAAGCTTTTCAATCATTGTAGGTGAGGTCAATTACTGAGCTGTGCCTAATTTAGTTAAGTTGTCTTCTTATAATGTGGTCGTCTTCAACATGTCCCTACTCACAGGTCGATGTTGAACAAAAGTATTATCAGATGTGATTTGTTATAAATTTGGTTGAGGCTTGAGGCTTAATTTCATCCTTGGAAAAATTGGATTGAGTAACAAAAGGGTTTCATTTTATGGCTGCCATTTTGGTTGTTGCAGAAATTATATATTTGGCTAGATTATGGTTCTAAAGTAAGAAAATGGATTAGATGCCCTCCATACCTTTGCAAATTTTCTTGCTTCAGTTTAATGGTGATATTGTAATCTTCTGAGCAATTTTTAAGCATTAACAATATTTTGGATTTGCATTGTATATTTTACAATGTTTTTTTATGATATATGAGATTTAATTTTTTAAAAAAACTAATATATTTAAATTTTCTCAATCACGTCCCCCCGCTAAAAACCCATCCCCACTTTTTCTCAAGGCACACGTACCCAAACATGTTCAGAATCATGAATCCTCGATTCCTGGCTTCCATGAATCGGATTCTTTTGATGCATAGAAAAAAAGTAACTTGCTGGGTTCATTTCCGAGTTCTAGAGTCTCAGTCCCGTAACACTGCCTGAAATGACCTTTCTCACATTCATTAATAACGGAGAAATCCTTATTATCATCAGTTTTGGTATAGTTGAATGGAGATTCACCTTACATCAGTCAATAATACTATGGTGACCATTTCGGAGCCATCCATAAAGAGGATAAAGACCTTGATATAACTTAGTTGAATAAGTTTTGGTAGAGTTTAACTAATAAGAAAAACATATCTTAACACTAAACCAACAGCCCTTTGTAAGACTTAGCTGAATAGGTTTTCGTAAAATTTAACGAGAAAAGTTCCCACCGTTAAAATGACTTTTGTTTGTTTGTGTGCTCTTACGGGCGCAGTAAAACGCGATGCTGGTCCAGGCAGCCGTGAAAGAGTCGCAACAGACATGGTAAGGTTGACAAACCAAAGACTTATAAATATCTGAAAAAAGCATTTAAACTCGTGAGCCCTCAAGTTTGACCGGAGTTCTCCTCATGAAAGACTTGTCGGAAGATATTAATGCGTTTTCCTTGGATTCTTTGTTTTTTTGCGTCTGCAAGTCTTTCTCATCTCCATGGAAAGAAACGGTGGAGATTGACAGTGAAGAAACCGTGGAAAGAACCGGTGCATTGGATGTTGAATAGGCAAGTTCCACTTCTTACGTTATAATAGTTGATTTTTATTTTGTTTTGTATTTGTTGGTGAGAATGGATAGTGGGGTTCTTGTTGGAACTACTCAATACATCTAGTTCTTTTGAATTTTAAGTCCTTGGAGGATTTAACTTTAGATGTGTAATTTGGTTGGATTTATGAATCTTTAGATTCTATAAACAAAACACTCCCTAAGGTAGCTTTGTGTCCAAGCAAACTTATGCTTTACAAATTTACAAAAAAGTATTGCTAGTGAAGAAACTATTCGTGTTTTTCGATGATTTGTCTTTATTAAATGTATTTATGGATTTTTATATGTATAGCTATATAGAAGAGTAAAATAGTTGACTCCTTGTTCAATAGGTAATGTGAAATTATTTGTGTAGCTAGAATAACATTGTAGTTGTCAATTAGACGTAACCTTGGTTCTTTTTGTAAGGTGGTTGAGGGTAGTCCTACCTTGATTTTTCTACCATGATTTGCTCTATAGTTATTTCCTGCTATAATTTCATTTTTTCTATTTCCTTTTATTAGCAGTGACAACCCTTTTACCAAAATATTAACCATATCCCTTTTGTTTCAAGTTTATTTTTATAAACTATGGCAATATAAAAGGAGCTCAAAGGGAGCATCCTTAACAACAATTATCAAAGCATGAGTTGCAGTCCTCCTTCATTGTATCCATTAATTCTCTATGTGCTTCAATCTTAAAGTTGTATTACTGCTAGTGGCCTAGGAACTAGGGTTAGAATTTCAAAATTCTAGTAGGCATTTGCTGGAGGCTTCCAACTTTAAAACATTGTTAGAATACATTTACTTATCGTTAAAAAATATCATCATGATTTAAATAAGTTAAAATTATTTATTATTAAAAGCTAAAATAGAAAATACAAGTTTATGAGCATAAATATCATATATTATAAATGAAAATCAATGTTAAATATATTATTATTAACCTATTTTATAATGATGATGAGACGCAATTCGCATGAGCCACGATATCGTGTTGTCCCCTGCGATGTCGCGTGCGATATCGCGGTCTGCCACCAAATCTATAAATAAGAGGTAGCACTCCCCTTATTTCCCATCCTAGGCTAGAAGTAGGGAAACTCTGGTAGATTGATCACTCCAGAGATAGANTGTTATTTCCTACCTGTTATTTATTACCCTACAGTAGCACGGCATGAGTACGACTTGATTACGAGCATTTATGGATGTGTACGGCTAATCAAGGAATCGGCTGCTCATCGCGATTAGATTCTCTCACCCTTAACTCCTAGAATGCGGAATGAGTGTGACTTGATTATGAGCATCCAAGGATGGGTACGGCTAGTCAAGGAACAGATGCTCATTACGCTTAGGCTAGTTAAGTGCCTCAGTACCACTTCGAGCACGTGCGTTACGCGTGGTGATCCCAGTAATGATTAGCGTTTGGTAGCTACGGTTGTATAGTTCAGGGTGTGTACGGTAAGTGGGAACGGATACTAATGCTAGTTAATTTAGACTTAGTTCATTGGTTAGAGTTAGTTAGTTTCTCAACCATTCACCTCGATAACATAGGAGAAAAACATAAAAGATATAAAAATCATATACCTCGAACATACTTAACCATACACTGTGACAACTACAAGTAAGTCTGGGAAGACAACGAATGATTAACCCCAACTGTTCCATGGGGCGTGTGGGCATTTAGTCTGTAGAGTTCGACCGGATCGCACTTGCTACGCTCGTTTCGTATGGTTGAGTGTAGGGGTACCTCGCCACTCATCAAATGAAAAGATAGAAATTATAAAAAATATTTAAAAATCTACTTATTTTCTTATTAAAATTTTTATTTAGTTTAAACTTAAGTGGTGCTTTTTTAAAATCTCAAATAATCATATTGACACCTCTTTAAAATATTTTAGTGTTTTTATGATGCTTCAAATTTAAAAATCAGTCTATTTTATGCCCAAATCATGGAAAGATGACAGAAAAAGATGTCAAATCCCAACCCTATTAGGAACTGATTTTCTTCTAGGGTTTTTCATCTTAAAATTTTTCATGAAGGTAACTTAGCATCTTTTCAATTTCTATAATATTCTTAATTTTATCAAAATTTATTAGTATTGTGTGTGAGAGATTTTGAATAAGAATTAATATTAAATCCAAGCTCCACACAAAATGGTTTTTATTTTTATTTTTTGCAAGGGGAATCATGACCAACTTTGTAACCAAAATTAAGATTGAAAAATTCAATAAATCTAATTATGAACTATAGAAGATCAAGATTAAGGATCTTCTACTTAAAAAAGACTATCATAAGTATAATTTAGTTATGTCTGTATAATTTGGTTTTGCTTAATATTTCTAATGTTTCTTTTACTAAATATTTGTGGGATAAGCTGTAAGCTTTATACCAAATAATGTCCTTAACAAATAAGATATTCTTTAAAAAGTGATTATATGAATGTAAAATGGATGAAGGTATAGCTATTGCAAAACACCTAAACATATTAAATATGATGGTTTATTAATTGTAATCTATTGGGATGAAAATGGATGAGGAAGATCGTTGCATCATATTCCTTAGCACACTTCTAAATTCATTGGAGATATTTGTGATGGCTATAAGTAATACATCCACTAGCTTTATTTTTGATAATATTGTTATTTAGTTGTTTTTTGAGAAAGTAAGAAGAAAAGCTTCTACTTCTTAAAATGATGTTTTACTTATTGAAAATGATGTAATGCTAAAATTTGTTACAAGGCCTCAATTTAAGAATAAGCCTCAAAAAATTGTAAAGTGTGCACCTAAATATTGGAATTGTAATAAAGTTAATCATATAAAGAAATATTGTAAAGCCTTTCCTAAAAAGGGCAAAGAAAGTAATGTATCAAAAAATGATAAAGCCCTTTCTGCTTGAGAGGGAGATTTGTATGTTATATCTTTTTCTAATAATGCTTATATGTATTCATGGCACATGTACTTAAGTGCATCTCGTCACTACACTTTGCATGTTAATTGGTTTAGTAAGTATACATCTTCTAATGTTAGAATGGTAAAATTGGAAAATGATGATTTATGCAAAGTTGTAGGTTATTAATAGGTTAAGATTCAATTGAATATTGAAACAATTAAATCAATTCCCAATGTATGTCATGTTCTAGCACTTACTAAAAATATTTTGTGTGTGAGTGAATTTGATGATGTAGGATTAATTATTATCTTTAGAGGTAGAAAATCTCAAATACTACATGGTTTATCTCCTTTGGCTTTTGTAATAAAAATAAGCAAGTTATAAAAATTAGAAGCTAAGACATTAAAACAAAAATTAAGTGCATTTTTCATTGTTAATTTGAATTTAAGTATTGATTTGTGAAATAAAAGAATGAGACCCTGGTGAAAAATGACTTGTATAACTTCAAAATTTTTCTAAGTAAAAGCTCAAATTTTTCTTGGCTATGAACATGATGCCAAAGCTTACAACTTGTATAACTTAGAAACTAAAAGGATTGTTTATAGTCAAGATGCCATCTTTAGAGAAAAGTATAGATCTATGAAGGAGGAATTTTTAAATGCTAAAACTCCTTCAAATGATATAACTCCTATCTATGTACCTTTTAAAATTAACAATAAAATTTCTAAGGGTCATCCTCACTTTGCTAGGCATATTGTCCCTAGTGAATAGGATACTTATCATATAGTAGATGAGGAAGAATAACATGAAGAGGGAGAAGATAGTTTCAGTGGAGATGAGTCATTAAGATGTTCAACATGCATAAGAAGATTACCATTACATCTAGAGGAATATGAATTATTTATTAAAAATGATGAGCCATCAACCTGTTATGAGGCATATTCATCTATACAAAACATAGAATGGAAATAAGAAATGAATGCTTAAATGTCATTAATTCATAAGAATAAAACATGATAATTATTTGAACTTCCACTAGATAGGAAATCTATTCGAAATAAATGGGTGTACAAAATAAAATTTGGAAAATAATACAAGGCTCTACTTGTAGCCAAAAGATATTTTTAGAAAAAAAAATTGATTATGATGAAAGATTTTCTTTAGTAGTTAAATTAACATCCATAAGGTCATTGTTATCCATTTTAGTTGTTTATGATTTCAAACTCGAAAAAATGGATGTGAAAATGACATTCATTAATAGTGATATTGAGGAAGAAATCTATATGCTTCAACCTAAAGGATATGAAATAAAAGGAAAAGAACATATGGTGTGTTGATTACTCAAGTCATTATATAGGCTTAAACAAATACAAAGGATATGGAATAAAAATTTTATTACAACATGATAAATCTTGGCTTTATTAGAAGAGTATAAGACTCTTGTATTTATGTTAAAAATAGTAGTAAAAAATAAATTATCTTGCTATTATATGTCAATGACATGTTAATAGCAAACAATGACATACATGATATTCAAGAGTTAAAACTTTGTCTATCTTCTCAATTTAAGATGAAGAATCTTGGTGTTGTAGAAAAGAATTTGGACATGAAAATTAAAAGAGATAGTCTTCATATATTGAAAATATTTTTAAAAATGTTAATATGTAAGATTGCATGCTTGTGACTACTTCCTATGAAACTAGTATCAAACTCTCAAATGAACAATGTCTAAAGACAATAGAAAATAGAAAGCTAATGATTAAAATTCCATATGATAGTGCTATTGGTAGCTTAATGTATGCAATGGTCTTTACTAGACCTAATATTGCTTACATTATTAGAAAACATAGTAGGCATATGTCTAATCTAAAGAAAGAATATTGTATTGTGGTGAAGTGAGTGTTTCAATATCTTTGTGGCACTATGAATTATGAGATTTAGTACAAAAAATAATTCCATTGGATTTCATGGCTTCATTGAAGTAGATGAGGATGGTGACCTTAAAAGTAGGAAATCTACTAGTGGATATGTGTTTAGTCTTTTTGGTGATGTTGTTTTGTGGAAAAGTCAAAAAAAAATCTTATGTTGTTCAATATACTATTGAAGTTGAATATGTTGCTACTAACTTAGCATGCAAACAATCTATATGGATTCAATGACTAGTAGTTAAACTTGGCATTACTCAAACTCCTATATATATTGACTGTGATAGTCAAAGCACTCTAAGCATATCTAAGGACCAAAATTTTCATACTTGAATGAAGCACATTAAAATTTAGTATCATTATGTATAGAAGGAAATTCAAATGCAAAGGATTCTTCTGAAAAAGATATCTACTAAAGACAATGCTATAGACATACTCACCAAGTCAACATTTGCTAGACATTGTCTCTAGTGCTAATAAACATTTGGTCTTCTTTAGACCTAATTTCCTAAAATGGTTTGAACTATTCTTTAAAGAAGCTTTACCTTCAAGAGGAAGAGTTGGAAAATGGTTGAAGGAAAATCAACCTTAATTTTTCTATTATGATTTGATATATTGATATTTCCTTCTATGGTTTTATTTTTCTATTTTCTTTTATTAACAATGACAACCCTTTTACCAAAAATAAATAACCATATCCATTTTATTTTGGGTTTATTTTTGTAACCTAAGGAAATATAAAAAGAGCTCAACGGGAGGATCCTGGATAACAATTGTCAAAGTATGAGCCATAATTGTCCTTGATTGTATTCATGAATTCTCTTCATGCTTCAATCTTGAAGTTGTGTTGCTACTAATGATCTAGGAATGGATTTGCTTCTAGGGCCTTTCATCTTAAAGGTTTTTCCCAAGGTAACTATATGCCTTTCCAATTTTTGCAATATAATTCATTTTATCAAAATTTATTAGTATTGTGTATGAAAGACTAAGAATAACACTTTTAAGGTTTAGTCCAATAGGTAACATAAAATTATTTGAGTAGTTAGATTAGCATTGTAGTTATCAGTTAGACATAATCTTCATTATATTAAGGTTTTTTCATTTTATGTAGTACTTTAGTTAATAATGAGATATTACATATTAAGTTTTAAAAGATTATAATAGAAGATTCAAATGACATTATTATAAACATTAAAGGAAGTTTTTGCAAGAGAAGTTCTTTTATTTAATCATAGAATATTTATTGCCTTATTGATAGGTACCAAGAGAGAATTTATTGATAGGTCCCATGTCTTCTTTGGCTTTCCTTTTGATGACTTTCCTAGAATAATGATGTAGTAACCTTTGTTTATAGGCATATTATCTTATCTTCTTTGCACATGTCCAAACCATCCAAGCTACCATTCTTATAGTCTATCTAAAATAGAAACCATTCCATGCCTTCCTCTAATGTCTATATTGTGTAGTTTATCTCTTCTAGTAACATTTAATATCCACTGAAGTATATGTACTTCTGACATATTGATGTATTATTCATGTCTTTTTTGGACTGTCCAATATTCAACAACATATAAGATAGTAGGCCTGATTGCTTTCTTGTAAAATTTTCCCTTTAATTTTATTAGTATTTTATATCATAAAGAACACCACTAGTATCTTCATTTCGATCATCCTACCTCAATTCTCTTTCTAATATCTTTATCAATTTCACCATTTTATTGGAGGATTAATCCAAGGTAGTGAAATTATTTGTAGTAAGGGAATTTTTTGCATTGAATTGTTACTCATATTTCTCACTATTTATGTTATTAAAATTGCATTTCATATATTATGTCTTACTTCTACTAATTTTTAATCCTTTTAATTTTAGAGCATGTCTCTACTTCTTCATTTCAGTAGTAATATGTTCTTAAGTTATATCTCGAGCATAACATCACCTGCAAATAGCATACAATAAGGGATATCATCTTGTATATCCTTTGTTAAGAAGATAAAAATTGAAATGAGAACACTAAAAAATAGAAGTAATACACAATATAGGACATCAACAACAAACACAAAAACACAAAAACATTCTTCAAAAACATAAAATAAACAAACAAATAAATGAAAAATAGAACATCAAATGGAAATAGAAGAGAAAAAAGAGAAAAAGGAAGAGAGTGCTAATTGCAAGCATGACAATAGTGATGAACTGGATTAGATATAATTTATATCTAAGATGGTCAAGAGTGTATGACCTCAAACAATTATCCCAAGTAAGTCCTACCTTAGAAGTAGATGTTATCTTGAGGATGATTGACAAGCAGAACATACCATCTTGCAAGTGCATTGCAGAAAACATCTTTTCCACCTCTCCAAACTCTATTTCAAAGTCATGTTCCCAACCAAAAATAATTCAAATAGCATAATTATTAACATGGTAATTGATGAGTGGTGAGTAGACCCTATGCCCAATCATACGAATCAATAAGTATTCATGTGTGATCTGGTTGAGTTTCATGAACTTATAGCCTTCTAAGTACATTGGTCTCTAGGAAGTGAAACTAATCGTTGCAATCACTATCTTCCCAATTACATTTGTGCAATGCAAAGGTATGATTAAGTGCAACTAAGGCATATGATTTTTATCATTTTTATGTTTATCTTTTAAGTTTCCTAAGGGTAAATAATAATGTAAAAGATAAAATAATTAAATTACTAATTTAATCTAACTAGCTACACCTAACTAATCCTAACATAAGAATTCTTTCCCACTTGTCATACACCTTGAACATGTTTAATGCTATTAGGTTACCAAACATTAAGTGTTACTAGGATTACCAAGTGCCAAGTGTATGCTTAAACTAGTTGTACTTATGTGCTTAATTAATCACTATTTAATCTAGATTAATTTATCTTAATTAATTACTTAATTACATAAAGCATTAAAGGAAATTTCATAAAACATTAAATGCATAAGTAAACAATTAATATATTTTGAAGTTTTAGAAGGTTTATTAGAAAGCTCATCTTTATTGTTGCACACACTACCATGCTTAGGTACAATGATGCTTGAATAGAGATCTGTACACTCTTTGACTCCTACTTAAGGCACTTAGAAAAATATTCTAACTTTTAAGCTAAATAACTACAAGATCTCAGCTATAACTATGATAAAAGATGCCATAAACATGATAGGTGAGTGCATATTTATAGGCAAAAATAAATACTACGTTGATGAGGCCACATCAATGCATCAAATCCTATGTTGATGTGGCAACATTGACAGGGTTGCATTGACTGGACCATTTTGATGAGGCCTCATTGATAGAATCCAAGAAAATGTAATTCATCATACCCCCACAGTTGAATGAAAAGTTGTCCTCAAGTAAACAAAAGGAGGAACAAGTTTCCTACAAAATTTTGGAAAGGTATAGGATTATTAACTAATTACTGACATACATAAACATAACACACATGAATAAAAACTAAGTGCCTAAGTTTATAGAATTACAATCATTATAAAATTTTTCTATTTAGGATAAAAAATTGAATACTAGGATAAAAATAACAAACAAAATTCTTCTAATGGCATGAAGACAAGGAAGAAGTTCAAATGACCCTAGGTAGTGAAGACTCTTAGGACCTTCTCCTGCTTCAAGTGCACATGGTGGTTGAGGCAGTTATGGTTGTCTTGTGATAGCTACAACTTTTGGTGGAAGATGAAAGGCATCCTATAGTGCCTTCATCTTCTCCTCCTTACTCTTTTTATCATTTATGTTTGACACCACATCATGATTATGAGTCAGTATGGGAACATCCCAAGGACATGGCATTATCGAGATTAGCTCCTTCACATTTGTGAACTAAGCAGTGAAAAGTTTGCATTCAACATTGAATGCCTTTACTACATCTTGCAACTCTTGGTAGTCATTCATTTTCTTGGACATGTTCTCTGCTATAGATCATTGATCGATGAAGCATTGCCTAACGACATCAAGTTTTGCATTTACCATTCCAAGCTTCTACTTGGTGTCTTTGTGATGCTTAAACTCAACTTCATACAACAAGTACGAATTGGCCACCTATTTCTCTAATTCAAACTACAATCATCCAATAGTCAACATCACTATATTTGCATAATGGAGATTGTCAAGCTCCATGTACTCCATCATCTCCTCGATCTGCAACTCCTTCATGTAGATCTCTGCCTTATTATAGTCATTGAGCCCATCAAAGATAGGCTACCAAACATCACCTCCTTCCTTGGGCTGTGAGAGGATCTTCGTATCTTTTACCTTTTTCATTTGAATATGTTTTTCATTGATTTCTTTTTGTAGACCAACTTGATCTCTGTAGTGATTTTTGAGTCTCTTAAATTTGAGAGCCTTATTTTTCTAGGTGGCTACCTCTATTGCAGATATTTGGAGAAGGGCATGACTTCCTTCATGGATAGATTTCTATTTTTGGTTGCCAATCTTCTTAGTTTAGTATTTACTCTAGCTAGCTTCTCCTACTATTGATGGATGAAATCTTGCATTTGTTGCTTCTACACATCAAAATTCTATAGGTGGTGATTTTCTATGATTAAACTAACATTCTTCTGGAAAGTATGATTCAAGACCTTTTGGATATTATTCATGGTAACATCAGCCAAGGATTGACCAAATATTATCATGTCCTTCATGTTTTCAGCCTTCTTGAGCTTTTCTTGAAGCTATTTAAAAGCTTCATCATAGGTCAATGTAGGGTTGAGAAACACAAGATCAGCAAGATGGGCTCTTACTTCAACAATCTCTATAGCCAGGCATTAGTTTTGAGCCTAGACTATTTCAAGTTACCCTTTCATGATAATGCATTTTCCTCTTGCTTTCAATTATTTTGACTGGGTTGTAGTGATGTATATGGAAGATCAAAGACATCTAGAATTAGTTTCCTAATTTCCACCAATTGATTTAGCAACTCCTTGAGTTGGGCTACACTCAATTTGCTGCTAGTTGTTCCTACGAACATTTGTACATCTCTAAGTGTAGAAACATCTTGTACAGATGCCACAGGTGCATTTAATACCTTAGAAATTCTATCAACAACCACCTCTACTATTTTCTCTTGCCCATGATGTTGTATCATCAAGATAGTTGCCCCCTAGCCCTCCTCCAAATGCATCAAGAAAGAAACGACATTCCTAGAGATTTCTGAAAATTGCTGCTATTGTGAGAGAGAGACCGTTACCTTTCTAGCTCTAGGATTTGATCTCATGGGTAGTTGCATTCTTTAGAATAAAAATATTGGTCCACCTTCCTTCATTTTGCTAATGGTTCAGGCCACTTTGTTGAGGTGATGCATTGCTAGGGGATACACAAATGGATCACCAATACTTGTTCTTGCTTGCTGCTCTTGCTCATGCTAGAGCTGCTATCAGATTTCATGCATTCATTCAAGGGTAGCGCAAGGCTCCAATGTTATTTTTTGAGTAGCCAATGGAGGTACTAGTTTATGCTTCTCTTCCTTAGTCGTGGCAAGGATCTTATCTTTTATCATTTCTACCTAAGAAGTAGAAGGAGTATGTCTAATTGTATCATTGGTGTAGCAAACTATTCCTACCTATTTGCATAGTTTTTTGATGAGGTAAGGAAAGGGCATGAACTTCCTTCCATGTTCATTTTCTTTAAATCACTTCTCTATCTCTAGATAGATCAGTTGTGGAAGGTTCATAGGGAATTTTCCACTTAGAGCAACACATGCACAAGTAGAAAAGGTAATTATCTTACTAGGCCTCATCATCAAATTGAGGTGATAGGTCACTATGTTGAAATATACATGTTCCACTAGGGTGAGTGCACCATACTCCATGAAGTCCACTCCATAACATCACTGGGTTCACTCCTTCTTTGCCTCTAGGTCTACTTGTGTAGAGATCTCTGTCAAATTTGTTCCAATATTAGGCAACCCAAGGGTCTACACAATGGCCTCTACTGAGT
Organism: Gnetum montanum; assembly: GCA_015680685.1. Lineage (NCBI taxonomy): Eukaryota > Viridiplantae > Streptophyta > Gnetopsida > Gnetales > Gnetaceae > Gnetum > Gnetum montanum. Next base: position 247,964 of record MNCI01023340.1, on the reverse strand, counting down.
AGGAGACCTGAATATCCTTGATCTTCATAATGGCTCCCACCCACCTACCATTCCAAAAGAGATATGTCTCTTCCATGTGCATTTCCCACTAGAAGTGATGATTGGCCACATGGAAGAGTTTTGCAACTATGTCTTGACTTCTAGTGGAGCATGTTCTAAGAATGGTCCAAAGATCAATTCTTGGAGAATTGAACATTGGATGTCATGAGGCTTGATCTAATCAAGGAAAGCTTAATTCAATGTGATCTAAAGTCTTGGTACTAGTCCTAGTGCCTCATCTTGATGGGATTGTTCAGTTACAACTACTTCCTCAAGAATCTTGTAGATAGATTCCACTTTTGGGCTCCTCTTGAAGAGGTCCTGTTGCATGAATTTTTGTTGCCTATTCTTGGGCTTGTTCTTGATGCTCTCTTCCAACTAGGTTGTTTTTCCCTTAGTTGAGATGATCCTCCTTCCTATGGGCATTTCGATCTAGGTGCCATCTATAATCACAACATGATCAAGCATTAGCAGTTAATGTGTAAGTTTGAAACATTTGGAATACCTTATCTCTTCGGGTAGTTACACTTGGGAAAATTTGTATCATAGTTGGTTTAATTATTTTAATATTATTTTTTTTTATTTGATTAAATAGGTTATTAGAGTATGTTGGAAGGGTTTAACTCTCATAGGTTGATGATTTAATATTAATTTATTTATAAACTCATGGGGGAGTTAGAAAAATTTTCTATAAAAAAACCTAAGGTTTGTGGCCCCCATGATGTAAAGCATACCTTTGGAAGTTGCAGGGCTAAAGAATGGGGTGAATTGGACAAATGGTTTGAAAATTACAAGCTTTGAAAGGTTTTAGTCTCTAAAAAATTATAAAAACTCCCCTTACATTTGAAGCAAATGGCAAAAAATTCCTAAGTGGTGGGTGCTAGATATAGAATTTTTCCATTGCATTGACTAGGCCTTGTCGATGGGGCCAAGTTGATGTAGTTGGTTGTGTCAACTGGGCCTAGTTGATGTAGCTATTGACCATTGTCGACCAAGTCAAAATTTTGAAAAATACAAGGAGTTTTTCAACAAAATTAGAGTCAAATGGAAGTCCAAAAAGCCAAGAACATAATGAAATACATGAAGAGGGCTTGAGATTTCACAAAATATGGATATTTTTTAGAGAAATGATTTAAGGACCATACAATTGGATGGAACTGATGGGGATTGCAAAATATTTAATTACCAAATGTCCAAGGATAAGGGACTGAACTAGCTCAATTGAGAGGCATGTAAGTGGTCCTTCCAATAGCAGGCTTATGCCCGTTTTACCCTTGAAAAACCTCAACTAAGGAGTCTATGGGCCCCATACTTAATTAATCGTTACAAAACGTTAAGGACCAAAATCCAAAGAATCTACCTAAAAATTCAACATGTCAAACTAAGACATTGAAAAAAAACATGAAAACTAGTACTGATGTGAGTTATGGAAAGCATTGATGAATGAGATAGAGAGTGGAATGGGTTTTCCAATCATGGTCACATGAAGTCCCTTATGAATTTCATGGTCAAATGACCTAATAAAGTCCATCCTTAGTCCATATCAAAACCAACCACTTTTAGTGACTTTGCATCACCACTCTAGAACCGATCCATCTCCTCAAGACATAAGAATGCCTCACAAATAATCACTATTTCTTATTTGATAAGACAAGAGAATTAGGAAGTGAGAAAGGGCCTTAGTTAGAGGGGATCGTCAGGGATGGGTAACATGTCTTTCTAGTCACAAAACTAGTGCCTATAGCCCATTTATTTTGTCTAAGGGATGTGCTTTAAATTCTCATTATGTTTTTTTTAATGTTTTTATGTATTTTTCAATGGCAACCATCAACAAAAAGACTTACTCAACTTCTTGTTATTTGTCAACATGAATTAGTAAGAAATCAATGAAAACACAAATGCACTCAAGCAAGTAGAGAGGCTTAAAGAGTATTGAACCCCCTTGAAGTCACACCCTTTTCAAGTCTTTAAATCTTTTTCAAGTTTGGAAACTACCAAGGTCACAAGTTCATTAAAGTCTTATTAATGAAAAAGGGACATCATATTTCCAAAACTAGAAAAATCATAGAATTGGTGGATGGGTGGATGCCATAGATTCACTGCTTATTCCATGAAAAAGAAACCTAGCTTAGTCATCAGTCATCAAAATTCAAAAATAGAAACTAGACATTAGCAATCAAAAACATTAGATACAAACCACCATTAGTAAACAACTATAGTACCATTGCGCCCTATTGGCAATAAAGCACTTTTATTATAAAACAATAAAAATTTACACCAAAATAAAGTAAAGTATACAAAAAATTATAAAATTATTCAAGAAAAATAAAAAATATTAACAATGTTGTAAAACAAAAATTTTGAAAAATAATAAAGTGTAAAATAAAAATGGTATAAAAATAAAGAAAGTGTGAAACAAAAAGGTATGAAAAAAAATAAAAAAGTAGAAAAATTAAGGAGCCACTTAGTAGATTAGCATGGATGGCCATCTCCCCCACAACTATGTTGAAAGGAGGAGATCCTAAAGATTGAGCAAGGTCATATATTAGATGAGGTGTTGCTTGCACTAGCTTGTGTGGGCTCATGGAAAGGTTTGACTAGCTACTTTTTTGTTCGGGCTCTTAGGTTTCTAAATCAACATGGCCCTAGAAGACAAAGTTTCATAAATGATGTAAGGCCCTTTCCACAATGTCTAGAACTTAGTTCATCGAGGTATGTCTGTGGGGTTCTAGTAGAGGACCTTGTCTTTAAGTTGAAATTTCACTTTCCTTATCCTAAGTTCATGGTGCTATTTACTAAATGCTTTGTGCACTTCATTCAAGGATAGGGACACTAATCAATTTTCATCTTGCACGTTAAGGTTGATCAATATTTCTTTTTGTGCTAGGCTTAGGTGAAGTTCAAGGTCATAATCTATTGAAAGTGTATGAAGCTCAGATTGAATTAGAAGAGTTGGTAATTTTTTGTACACTAACTCATAGGGAGTGTGGCCTATAGGGAGTTTCCATGTTGAGCAGTATGCCTAGAGGTCATCATTAAGTTTAGTGCTCCAGTATCTCCTATATTTGCTAATTATTCTTGTTAAGATTTTCATGATGTCCCTATTAGTAACCTCTACTTAACCATTGGCTTAGGGTGGTAGGGTCTTGCTAATTTATGTTCAACCCTTAGGAGTTGCATGAGCTTGCAGAAAGTAGCACATGTAAAATGGGTACCATTATCAGAAATCAATGCATGTGGCACTCCAAACCTATTTACAATATTGTGTTGTATAAACCATGTAGATGTAAAAGATGTATAGTAGGTGATAGCTACTACTTTTTTCCATTTTATATAATAGTCAACAATGACTATTATGTATGCATTTCCATTTGACATGGATGTGATGGAACCCATGAAGTCTATGCTCCAAATGTTGAAGGGTTCTAGTGGTTGTTGAGGTTCCTCCATTTGAGTGGTCATCCCACCAGCTCATTGACAACGTTCACAAGAATGGACAATTTCATGGGCATCCCTAAATATTTTTGACCAATAGTACCAAGCCATTATGATTTTAATGGTTGTGCATCTCCCTACATAGTGGCCCCCACAAGGACCCTCATGAGCATCTTGATGAATGTGTAGTTCATTAACATTAGGAACATACCAACGAACCAGGCCATCAATGCACACCTTGTTAAGATGTCCATTAATCTCCATGAAGCATTTGGCTTGATGAAGAAACTATTATTTCTTATGATGATTCAACTCTTGTGGCATCTCATGAGTAAAAAGATAAGTAAAGATGCCACCATACCATTTTGGTTTAGCAAAAAATTCTTCATTTATTGCACCAGCATAGAGGAGTTCATCAGGAAATTGATTAGAGAGTAGGCTCTCATCCTCTTTACTATCCCATCGTAACTGAGAGAAGTGATCAATGATACATTCTCAGTCCCATTTCAATCTACCATTGTAATATCAAACTTCTACAAGATCACTAGTCACCATTTGACATGGGGACTCACCATTGGTTTATTCATTAGGAAGTGAATGGAACTGTGAACAGTGTGGATAAATACCTTGTATCTAAGCACATAGTGCTTGAACTTCTCCAAAGCATACACCACTGCCATAAACTCTTTTTCCATTATGGTGTAATTGAGCTATGCACCCATAATGCTTTAGCTTGCATAGTGGATGCAATATGAACATTTTTTATTGTCCAACTACATAAAAATAGCTCCCAAGGTAGAGTTTAATGCATTTATCATAATGTAAAATGGTTGGAATTAATTAGGTGCTCATAGAATTGGAGTCTCTACAAGCCTCTCCTTAAGCTATTGGAATGCCTTTTCACATTCCTTGAACCATATGAATGGAACATCTTTCTTTGTGACCTCGACCAATGGTTTTGCTATCTTAGAGAAATTCTATATGAATCATTGTAGTAGCTAGTGTATCCAAGAAATGACTAAACATCTTTAATGATTTCTAGTTTGCAAGTTATTCCTTAGATGGCCCAAATCATTTTAGGGTTCATCTCAATCGCTGCTTGAGAAATTATGTGTCCCAACATAATGCCTTCTTAGATAATGAGATGGCTCTTTTACCAATTGAGCTAAATATTACTCTCCATGCATCTTTTAAGTACTTGCTCAAGGCTATCCAGGGATTTCTTAAATGTAGCACCATAGGTGGAGAATTCATCCATGAAGACTTCTACTCTACTACTAATCTATTGCTAAAAAAATGCTCAAGACCAAGCATTGAAAAGTTGTAGGGGCATTACACAGACCAAAGGGCATATTATAATATGGAAAAGTTCCCTAGGGACTTGTGAATATTATTTTGGCCTAATCCTTGAGCATGATATGAATTTGGTTATAGCCACTATAACCATCTAGAAATCTATAATAGCAATGCCTAGAAATAGTGTTCAACACCTAGTTCACAAATGACAATGGAAAATGATCTTTGAATGTCACCATGTCCAATAGCCTAAAATTAATACAAGCCCATCACTTACCACCTTTCTTTGGCATAATTACAAGTGGGCTAACCCACTCACTATCCACAATTTGATAGATGAACCCTACCTTAAGGAGTTGTTCAATTTCCTCTTTGATGATTTGTTTCAATTTAGGATTCAGCTACTGCTATGGCTATCTCTTTGGCTTCATGGCCAGATTAGTATAGATGTAATGTTGGCATATCCTAGGATGAATCCTTGTGAGTATAGGATATGAATAAGCAAAGCCTATTGGCCATTTATTGACCACCTTTAACAACATACTTTTCTACTTAGAAGCAAGGTTGGCATTGATTATTACTAGCTTTTCATTTTTCAAAAATGCATATTCTAGGATGGTAGGTAGAGTTTTCAACTCTAAGGGCTCCTGTTTAAAATTGTCGGGGATTTCCAACTCTTCTCAATTGATATCATTAGGTTCATCATTGAATAGTTTGTGATGAACTTGCTCCAGGTCATCCATGCCCTCAACATATGCATAAGTTAGGATCTTCATATGTTCCATGCAAAGTGTGCTACTTTCATAATCAACTATTAGTCACTAGATACCCTCCTATTTTGTAGCTACTTCATATAGGCACTTTTGGATTTCAATTTCATATTCATACTATTTACATGCTTTAATTGATGTGCTTTTAATAGACTGGAGTTTTTTCACACAGTTGCACCCTATATCATTATATGCGATGCATGGAGCTTGCTTCTTCTTGATCTTTTTGAATGCATTTTCCTTAGAAATCTTTAGGGAAATATTTCTAATGCCCATTCACATAACAATAGTGCTAAACCAAGCCCTTCCCATAATTATTATGAAGTCCCCCTTGCAATTTTCAACTTTGATCACTAGGAAATTGATAGGATACGACCACCCACAACTGATGATTATAATGTCCTTCACTAGTTCCAAGGGAATAGTGATGGACTGATTTGCCAATTCTAAATATATGTTGCTCTTCTTGAAAGGAGGTAAGTTCCAAGCATTGTACATTTCATGTAAAATCACGTTGACACTAAAAATTGAATCGAGAAGAGCCTTGTAAAACTCACTCCCAACAATCTGCAAGTAGATGATAGGACTTCTAGGATTAGCTCTTTTCCTGGAAAGGTTATCATCCTTGATCCAATCAAATACATCATGAGTTAACATGATAGTATGGACCTTGGGGGCATTTGGTTTGAAGGGATCTTGAAAGGAATGGATGTAGATAATAAAGGAGACACAAGTTAATCAATCACATAAGTAGGTGAGGGATTAGTAGGACTATTGGTTTAAAAGAATGATCTTTTATAGGATCTAGATTTCAACCCACTTGGTTGAGGATCCAATTGTAAGTTAACAATCCTAGCAGCATTATGTTGCTATGGTTGCACAAGAATTTCACCTTGCATGAATGGAGTAAGTGGTAATTGGGTTGAGGATGGAAGAACATGTGTTGAAGGATGATAAGAATGATAAGGATATGGGGATTCCCTTCTAGGAGATGAAGGATGAGTTCAATAATACTTTGAATAGTAGTAGTAATGCTAAAAAGAAGTGTGACTGGGAGAGTCACGCAGAGACATGGGTTACTAAATATAGTACCCATACTAATCTAGCTACATGTAAGGGTACTATTATCTTGATGATGGCATCCTTGATGACTATGGATGTTAACACTGATGGTACTACTCATATGGTTGTGGTGGAGTTCCACTTGGATAATAAGCCTATTATTGTTGGTGGAAGTACCTTAGGTTGCCTTGAGGATAAGAAAACCTTATAGATGCTTACCTTTATGCCAGTCTAGGATTCAGAGCGTACATCCTAGATTCTTGTAAGTGTGACACAACAAGGAAACATTCCTTGAAATGTTTATATTGGAAAATGTCATACCCACCATCATCATCTAATTCTAACTCTACAACCTCTTACACTATAGTATATTTTCCCTTACCCCTTTGGTAGGCACATTTAGCTTCTTTTCTTCTCCTATAGTCATGATCACTACCTTGTTCTTTGGATTCTTTTGTAATTGTTAGAGCAGTTTGAAATTTTTGATTCAAATATTTCCATATTTTGTCAACCTTGGTAGAAAGTTTAGACATAGATTTTTGAATTGGTGAGGTTTTTCACTACACCACTTCATCAAGTGATACCTCCCCCACACTGTCATAGAACTAGGCCTCACTTTTTCTAATGGAAGGGTCCCTATTATATTTCTTACCACTTTCTTATTTTCTCAACTCACCTTCTTCTTTTGCAACCTACTCAATCAATCTTTGAATCTAATGGGCTCTTAGTTTTGACAATATCCCTTGGGCATAGATCCCAAGAGTTCTACTTGTTTCTTATTGGAACCCATCTATGATATGGCGAAGATGCTTCCATTGAGAATAACCATGGCCAAGACATCCATGCAAAAGGGAATAATACTTATCCATGACTGCATCCAAGGGTTCATGTGTTCCTTATCACCTTGGATTTGCTTTCTCAAATCGAACACTCTAGAGTACATCTGATATTTGTCATTAAACAACTCAAGCATTGTACTCCATTTGCAAATTAATTCTAGCTCCAAGGAGCAATACCAATTTTTTACTTCTTTTATAAGTGTCATGGGGAATAGCTTAATACTTGGCAATTATTCTCTATATTCTACAAGGCACAAGCATTGTGAAAGGCTTGAAGATGGGTAAGTGGATCTAAATTATATCCCCTTTCAAATCTAGGAATATTTCTCATATCCAACCTCTTGATTCTACCATATTTCACATGCCTAGTTGGAATTTTGATTACCTCTACAATGTTTAGCATGCTTCAAGTTACCAGCAAAGGTTCAACATCATCATGATTTCGATGATGCCTATGATGTTCCTAGCTACCCCTTTGTTCATGGTGGGGCCTATGATCATTATCCCGGTATTCACCTTCATCATCATTTTGTTACCTATGGTTTTGATCATATTTAGAGGAATTAGAAGATGTTGATGAAGAGAGAGGAGGACCACCACCACCATGGTTTCTAGCACCTCCTCTTCACTTGTCATAGCCACTATCATCAGGTTTAATATCATCACAATGCTTGCTTGACCCCCTACCTTGACTAGCAATTTTGCTTGAACCTAGATTGTTAATAGTGGACTATAGATTTAGGTTCAAGCACCCTTCATTGGAGTCAAGGGATGGAGAATCTTCATGTTGAAAACCCCTATAGGTAGGATTCTCATTGTCATTTTGGTTCAACATGAACAAGGGATTAGTGAACCTTTTCCCCTTCGTAGCTTCATGGTGCTTCTGCTAGTGCCAATCTAGTTTGCATTGTGTTTCTATGGGGTGATAGTCCCAGTAGTCATGGTCTTGCATAACCTATTCATCATGGAGATACTAGATGCCTAGCCTCCTAAGAGTTTGGAGCAACATCCCAGGAACAAATTAGTTGCAAGGTAACACAACATTGCCCTCCATATCTCTCCACTGTAGCTACTCATCTTGATGTAGGATGAAGGTGAAATTAGGTACAAACTGATCTAGATGAGTGTACAACACATTGAATTCTTAGGGAATTGGCATTTTTGAATCATCATGCTTGTGAGAAGAAAACATTTTGGATTAGAGAAAAAATTTAGTATGCTTAAATTATAATTATAATTTTTATTCTCTATCTTCTTCATTTTTTTTGAATGATTGTGACCTTAGGATTCATTCCAACAATCTTAAATAATATTTACAAAGTCCTAGATAGTGGACATATCAAACTACAAATGCTTAGCAATGGCACCAATGATGAGTGGTGAGTAGACCCTATGNAAATGCTTAGCAATGGCACCAATGATGAGTGGTGAGTAGACCCTATTCCACTCATACAAATCACTAAGCATTCATGCGTGATCCAGTTGATTTTGTGGACTTATAGCCTTCTAAGTATACTAGTCTTTAGGAAGTGAAACTAACCATTGCAATCATTGTTTTTCCAATTACACTTGTGAAATGAAAAGGTTTGGTTAAGTGCAACTGAGGCATATGATTTTTATCATTTTTATGTTTATTTTTTAATTTTTCTAAGGGTAAGGAATAATTTATAAAATAAAATAATTAAATTGCTAATTTAATTTAACTAGCTACACCTAACTAATCCTAACATAAGCATCTATTCCCACTTGTTGTACACATCCTAAACACATTTAACACTACTGGGTTATCAAACATTAAGCATTAATGGGATTACCAAGAGCCAAGTGTATGCTTGAAGTGGTTGTACTTATGTGCTTAATTAATTACTATTTCATCTAGCTTAATTTAGCTTTATTCATTACTTAATTACCTAAAGCATTAAAGGAACTTGCATAAAACATTAAATGCATAAGTAAACAATTAATCTATTTTGAAGAATTGCAAGGTTTATCAAAAAGCTTGTCTTTATTACTGCACATACAACTATTTTTGGGTACAATAGTGCTTGTACACTCTTTGACTCCTATTACAGGGACTTAAGAAAAGTATTCTAACTTTCAAGTAAGAAAACTATAAGAGCTCAGCTACAACTATGACAAAAGATGTCATAAACATGATGGGTTAGCATGTATTTATAGGTGAAAATAGATACTACATTGACAAGGCCACGTCAAGGCATCAAATCCCATGTTGATGTAGTGGTGATGATGACCCAAGAAAACATGACTCATTAGTAATGGGATAGTGGTATCTAAGATAATTGTTTGTATAGATGGTATTATCTTAGGTATTCGATATTTTAAATAAAGATCATATTTTGGTTGTATGTGCTATATATGATATTATGATTATAGGAAGTATGTTGGTGCATGAGGGTAGATAGGATTATTAGTATAGTAGAAATTTCTTATGAACTATTTGTTATTCTTTTGAAAGATATAATTACTATTAGAAAAAAATACTTCCAAAAGCTATACTCAGTAGAGGAGAAACAAGGTTTGTCAGGTGTAATTATAGGAAGTATAATTTTGAGAGTTGTTTAGCATATTTATTTTTCTGTTTACATAGAAGTAATTAGATTTTTTTTCGATCATGGATTATGGCTTCAAGTATAAGTTTGCATATTAGGAAAAGGTAGGTTATGAGTATAGTATACTAGGTTGTTAATTTGATAATATTGGGTTAGGGTTGTTTGATTTATTTTTTATTAATTTATTTGTTAGTATAGAAGAAACTTGATAGTTTTTTGGATCATGATTTCTTTAGTTTTTGTTTTTAATAAATTGTTATAATTTAAGGACTACAGGTTTGAGATTTCTTAACAAGGAATAGAGTTAGTTTTGAATGGGACAAGGTTGGTAGCTTTGTTATGTTTTTATTCTACTTCAATGGTTGTTTTACATTGATTTGATTCCATTGTTGTTTAAAGTTGGTTTTATTTATTTTGGCTAGTGGTTTAATTTTTTGTGTTCTTATGTTTGTTGTTATTTAAGTTGTCTATTATTTATTTTAATTTTTTTTATAAAATTTTGTATGATTATAAATTTAATTTGTAATACGATATTCATAAATAGAGGTTGGTTTTAATTGAGATTAACTACATTTTGGTTGTTATAAATAAAAAAATTAAATTGATCCCCTTAAGAATAGAATTATTTATATTGGTGTATAGTTGTGATACTTTTTTAGTTGTTAAACTACATAACATTCAGTTGTAATATGCTCATTTCTTAAGTTGAAGACCGGGGTTCACACTTGAGTGTAACCACTTAAAGAGATTAGGTTTTCTTTCATCTACCAACCTAGTCAGGACCCCATTTAGTAGGATAAGAATTGTGATTATCGGTGATAATCCTTTAAACTACATAGTATTCAATTGTATAGGATATACTTGAGAGATTCAATGGTTTGTATGTTAGTTGTCTATTTTTTGAAAGAGAAGGATTTTAATTTATCATAGATGGGGATTATTAGCTTGTTTGAATAGATTGAGAGAGGTGGTAGAGGTTTTACATTATGAAAATATGTGTTAGTTAGGATGGGATTTGAGGAGCAGGTAGTATGGTAGTATAGAGAAGGGTTTTAGCTTTATTAAGTTAGAAGGATAGGAGATAGCTGCTATATAAGAGGTATTTCATTTTTCTCTTTCATCTATTATGTTTTCATTTAATGTTTTATTTTTGACTTGTTTATTTGTTTATTTTATGTTTTTTGAAGAATGTTTTTATATTTTTGTATTCATTATTAGTGTTTTGTATGAAAAATCCAAAAAATTTTCTATAAAAACTCTTAGTCTTAAGGTAATGGAAAATGTTTTAAAAAGCTTCTAGGACTTCTTGGAATGATTGAAAGTTTGAAAACATCAATTGATAATGTTTTTTCTTATAATGTTAGTAGCTCAGAATTCCTTTTAAAATCTTAGATTCCATTTTCGGTTATTTTCTACATTTTTTAGTTAAACATTAGAACCCACCTTAACATTTGTGGCATCTTAAAATTTTTGTTTTGGTAACATTAGTTTTGACCTTAGACCTCTCTTTTTGGACACGTCTTCAATAAGGAAGGGATGGAAAGGGACTTGAGGGAAAGAGGGATAGGTAGTAGATATAGAACGTGTTTTTTATGGTATGACACCATTCAAAACTTAAGAGTAGGCCCACCACCTTTGGTTCTCGGCTAATTAAGGGACTTACTAAACTAAGAAAGATAATAGAAATAATCTAAAAAATTATTTTATGATAGTTGTAAGTAGTATTTTTGCAATGCTATTCTTGAAAGAAGAATAAACTAGCTTAGTTATATATATTTATAATATATATCTATAAATTGACCGATAGAATCTTATAAGATTACAAGTAAGAAGTTCTTTGAGTAAAAAATTTCACGACTTCTGGACGAAGGACAAGATTTAAAAACCCAAATTTTCATGCCTTCTGGACGAAGAACAAGAGTTATGTACCTTATTTTTCCTAAGGATGGTTTTTTTGAAAAAAAATTTTTCATGAATTAGTGTATGCTCTCACCCTCGACCGAATTTGTTGAGAGTGAGAGCATAAATTCGGCCGATGGTGAGAGCATACACTAATTCATGAAATTATTTTTTCAGAAAACCCATCCTTAGGAAAAATAAGGTACAGAACTCTTGTTCTTCATCCAGAAGGCATGAAAATTTGGGTTTTTAAATCTTGTTCTTCGTCCAGAAGTCGTGAAATTTTTTACTCAAAGAACTTCTTACTTGTAATCTTATAAGATTCTATCGGCCAATTTATAGATATATATTATAAATATATATAACTAAGCTAGTGATCGGCAGTCGTCTTCTGCTATAGCAATGATTTAAACATAACAGATAGAAATATTATAAGACCATGGAATGCTTTATTTAATGATCATAAACATGTTGTAATACAGCAGAAATGATCAATGTACAAAATTGCGTAACTGAAAATGTATAGTTACAAATGATCTGACATTCAAAATGGTAAAAATTAGTTGATAGAAAAGAATGAGATCATTGTTTATTACATTAACAGTGAGCATAACCCTTGCATCCTCACAAATGAACACTACTTAATCCAATTCTTCTTCTAAATCATCTGAAAAGCATTGAGGATGAAGAATAGATTGCCCATCTTTGGCTCACATTCCAATGAATTATAATATTAATTGTAATCTGCTGATTTTTTGTTTCAATATGACCCTATTTTCTTGGGGCATTACATTAATGATGTTTTCAACTTTTTTTGAAAATGTGTTGAGACTTTGTAACCATCCAACAAATCCTTTGTAATTTCCTAGATGTAATTAAAATTTTTGGTTTTTAGTTTTCAATACTAAATGGAAGAAGAGACGATTATATAAACCTTTTGCTACAATATTATATTTTTGTCTCAAATATTCTGNGATTATATAAACCTTTTGCTACAATATTATATTTTTGTCTCAAATATTCCACATAGCCTACATGTTTTTTTTCTCTAAGATAGGTTTTTCTTTATGAATTTCCTCTAAGATAAGTTTCCAAATACAATTTTTCTTGCCTTCTAGATTTGACTATAAATTTAACTTTGTTAGAACCCGTTGTTGAACAACTTATGAATATGTTTTAGATTTCTTTGTATCTCTTCCAATGAAATATTCAAGTCTTTAATTCATCAACCTCCTAATTTTTAGCACTAAGACCTGGTCTTCAAATGGTGCATCCATAGCACAATAGGATAAATGATTGTCTAAAAGATTTATTTTTTGACCTGCAAAGCCCAAACCTCTAAGGCAACAACTTTTATTCCTTTTTCTATTTTTTCCTTAATTTATTTATCCTGGAGACCCAAGTATCTAAAAAAATAATTTCTGCGGAGCCTCTGGAATGTTTCCAGAGGCTCCGCGGATACGGATCTGGCTCCGTGTAATTTTTTGGGATCAACCGCTAAGCATCAGCCTCTGAGCACTAACTTCATCATCAGGACACAACCCTTTAAGAATTTGCAGGCGCTGCCAACGGAAGGGAAAATGGTGTCAGATCCTGATCCACGCTTCGATCCTGTTCTGATCCGCGAATGGTGTCAGATCCACACTTCGATCCTGTTCTGATCCGCGAATGGTGTCAGATCCACACTTCGATCCTGTTCTGATCCGCGAATGGTATCAGATCCTGATCCACGCTTCGATCCTGTTCTAATCCATGCATGTTTTCTGTCTTCGGCTAAAATGCTAGATCTGCATCTGCGTAGAACTCGAGCCGTCCTCCTGCTACTGCTGCTCTATGCACTATTATTACGCATTATCTATGTATTTATAAGAATGCAAAGGACGCAACCTTTGATCACACGTTAGGGTTATGCACAGAGTTGTGTTACCGAAATGGCCTGTCTCGAATTTTAATTACACGTCAGCACTGTGCACAAACTTGCGTTACCGAAATGGCCTGTTGGAATTTTAGTTACACGTCAGCATTATTCACAAAGTTGTGTTACTGAAATAGCATATATGGAATTTTACACGTCAGCATCACACGTCAGCATCACACATCAACAGCGTTGCGCACAAAATAATGTTACCGAAATGGGCCGTGGGAAAGTCAATGCTGGTCAGCGTTACATACAAAATATTGTGTTATCGAAATAGCGTATATGGAATTTTACACATCAGCATCACACATCAGCAGCATTGCGCACAAACTAGCATTACCGAAATGGGCCATGGGAAAGTCAACGCTGGTCAGCATTACGCACAAAATATTAGTGTTACTGATTTCTCACTGGTAATGGCCTATCGGCCAAATGATTGGAGAAAAAGAAATAACAAAGTAATCTATTAAGAAAGTTTCAAATAAAAGCATTCTACCATTGATATTCTTGTTCCTCTTAGACATTGCATTAAACTTGCAAGTAAACCTAATAAAAATTTATTTATTTATTGTATAGCTTATACAAAAACTTATGAGTCAATGAGCTAGAAAAAGTTATGGCTATTACTAAATAAAATAGATCTCCTTGCAGAACTCATGGTAATAACTCAGAAGTTGTATAAAGAAGTTATCATCAAGCTTAGAGATAGTCACTATAATAATATTTTTAAAATATAGAGAAACATTAGGGTGAAGCAAGGTTTTGCTTTATCCCTAACTCTCTTTGGTCTCTTCATTCATGAGTTGTAAGATTGGATGTGCAATAGACAACATATACATGTTATAAAATATGTTCTTAAGAAATGAGCTTATTTTTTGAACATAGACAATGATACTTTCATATCTACTTCTGAAAAAGGTATGTCTAATATGTTACAAATGTTCAAAAAAAATTGCATTTCTTCTATTTTGCAAGTTAATGTAGAAAAAACTAAAATGATGATATGAAGCATGAGAAACACATAGTATAATTTTAAATTTGATAAAAAGAATGTACAAATCATGGAATCATTTAGACAAATACTTGGGTCTTCAATATATGCAAAAGTATAAATGGAATAAATGCATTTAGGAAAAAATAGTAAGAAGAATAAAAATTTTCTATATAATTGAAAAGAAATATAAGGCATTAGGAGTTTAAACATGAAAGATTAGAAAATAAATTTTCTAGAAAATCATTTATCTTATTATGTTATATTGATGTACCATTTAGGAACAAAGTCTTAGTGTTAAAAATTAGAAGGTCATTGAAAGAGTACATAAGATATTTTAATTTGATGAATTAAAAGTGAAAGTATAAACACCTTCTTTTATGCTTTTATTAAAGTATAGTAATATACTTTCTCTAAAAGTGAAAGTTATTTGTGATTTTATTACTTATACTAAAAAATTCGCTAAAATAGAATAGATCAAAGTTTTTAAGGAAACCCATTAAGATAAAAAAGAGCAATGATGATATTTCTAAGGAAAAAAAAAGACTTAGATATCTTATTGGAGGATATACAAAGTAAGCCAAGACACATTTGTAAAGTTGGTTTGGTAGTAGGTTTTAACAAAGTTATCATACAGGTAGAAGGTAAGCAAAATAATAATAATAATAAATAAATAAATAAATAAAAATAAATTTCAAATGCATAAGAGGTTACTAATTAAACTCAGAAGCTTGTTTTTTCTCAATTTTACTCTTGATGATAGGTTGTATTTTTTTATCAATGAGCTTAGTTTTAGTTTACATTAACTTAGGATAAAAAGTAGAAGATGGATGAAACTTTCTAAAAGAAAAAATGTACATGTAGGCTATGTGGTTCAAGATGGACATAATGTTTTTCTAAGTTTCCCTTAAATGAAACATTTGAGACAAAAACATAATATTTTAGCAAAAGATCTAGATGACTAGATATTTAGTGTTGGTTGGCCATTTTATTGAGTTGATATTTAACTTTAACGGTCAAAATGTAATTTCTATCCAATAGATCCTTTGGATATTTAAACATAATAATACCTCAATTTTAAGCTAATTTTAAAAGGAATGTCTTTTTTTTTCTATTGATTATGAAGTTACTAAATAATGTATTACTATTAGTTAATAAAATTGGATAGGAAAATTTTTGAATTTTAGATCTAATACTTAGTTGAGTTTCTTGGGTTACTTATTAAAGTTAGACTTTATAATATTTATACTCCTAATAAATTAAGAGATGGATAAGATGTTTTGAAATATCTTCTTTCTCTATCTATAGTTCCTTGGATTATTGGAGGTCTCTAGTATACATATTTCTAATCTTATAACAAAAGCACATCAAAATATTCATAAAAAGAAATTATAGTGGAAGAAATGAAAGAAGTAACTTGTAATTTACCAAATGGTAAAAATCTAGGATTTGATGGTTTTATAATTAAATTTTTTAGAAAGTATTAGGATATTGTTGGAGATGATCTCTCTCATGTTAAGCTATCAAACATGTTTCTCTTGGTAAAAATAAAAATAAAGATGTCATATGAATTCTTTCTAAGGATGGACATCTTTAACATATTGATAATTAGAGGCATATTAATCTTTTTAAAAATACTTATAAAATATTATTAAAATATCTAGGTCATTAGAGGGTGTATTGGAACTCAAATTCATTGAAACATAGGTACACCCCATGATTTATAGAAGTTTATAACTCAAGGCTACTTATTAGAATCAAACTTCTTACCTAGGATTACCAAGCCAAGATTCATACCACTAGTTCATTAGATTCAAAAGATTATAAATGGCATCATTAGACCTATGCAAATAGGTTTTGTTAAAGGTGATACATCTTAAAGAATATAATTATATAATGGAAGTGAATGTAGTGGGATTTTAATAGTAATTAGGATATTTCTTTTATTAAGTTAGATTATTTTAAAGCTTATGCTAGGGTTGAATGAGATTATATTATTGTATGCCTTTGTGAATTAGCATTTGATGATTGAGTCATTTCTTTCCTCTTTAATAGTCAATTTGTTAAAGCTATCCTCTAGCTTTATATCTTTTCATTATCATAATAGTCCTTCTTTCACATAACTTGCATTATGATCTTTAATAGAATATCATTAAGGGAATTTCAATTAATGATCAATATATGCAACTACTTAACATGCACTTTGAAAATAATTCATTTTTCATAATTAATAATTCCCTGTAAGATATGAATAATTTATTAGAGGAACTAGCATTTAGAGTAATGACAAGGTGCATGTTTCTCAAGTGAGAAGGCACAAGTTTGAGCATGGGTGCAATCACTTGAAGAGGCTAAACTTTTAGTCATCTATTGATCTTCTTGAGACCTCACTTAGAAAAATGAGCATAAAAACTCTAGGTGATGATTGTATGATTCTTAGATTAATAATTTATTAGTTAGAATGGAGGAATGTTGAATATTATTTGGATCATGTATCAATTGCAAAGAATTTATGATTTGTTATAATAGAAATATTAATGAGTAAGTTACTCTTAACCATTCAAATATCTTTAAAAAAATATTTTTTTTTCATGATTCTAAAAATACCTTTTTCTTTTGAGCATAATTTGAATGCTTTATAGAAATATATGGTAGATAAAATAAAAAAGAAACTTGATAAATGGAAAGAGAAAATTTTCACCCTTACTATTATAGTTTTAGTTTTAGTTTCATATTTATTACTTTATTGTTTGGACTCCTAAAAAATATTTTTATGACATAATGTATTTAATTATTCATTAGATGCTATGATTCACTAAGAAAATAATAAAGGACTTATCAAAGTTGCTATGGATATTTACATTATTAGCAAGAAAGATGCAAGTCAACACATCTAGCACTGATATTGATAGGAACAATGGATCCTTGGACATCACTAGGTTCATTTGAGACTATTAATGGGAATCTTGCAATATATGGGGCATTGATGAGGGCTTTTGATGAAGATTGTAGAGAGCATTTTGGTAAAGATTGTAATGAAGGTTTGGTATGTTAATGAGGATTTTGAAAAAGATTACAATAGAGTTTTGATGCATTGGTAAGGGTTTTGTTAAAGATTGCAACATGAGTTTGGTGCAGCAAAGAAGTGTGTACTAATTTAGATGGAATTGATGTGTTTGGGCGTCCACCCAGAAAGCCTAGTAGATATTGTAGAAAAAATGGAGGAATAAAATTAGGAAAAGCTAGATGGACAACAAAAAGATGATCTAGAGGTAAATCAAGACCATTTAAAAAAGGGACAAGGATGTTAGTCAAAAGGTGAAAACAACCATTGGATCACAAGAAAATTTGTTGTTATAACTGTAAAGAATATGGTCATTATGCCCATGAGTGTCCTAGAAAGAAAAGTAGTCCTGAAGATTAAAAGTTTCTTTGAGCATTATTTAGAGGAATGGGAACCTATTGAAGAATTAGAAATAGAAGATGAACAAGAAAAAATCTATCAAGTTCATTTGCTATCAAATGAGGATGAAAGTTTAGAAGATGAGAGTTCAGAAGAAGGTTTAGGATTAATGATGAAAGTGGGTGAAGATTTAGATGAAGATGCATGGATGCAAGATTTGACACTTGAAGAATTTGAAGAGTTGTAGAACTTATTTCAAGGAGAAGACCCATATTCAACTACAATGCAATCTAAGCCGAAAATAATTTAATTTCTAACCAATTTTCTATTTTGTAGGGTCCATATTTTTCAAATAATGATCCTAGTCATTCTTCTACCTATGGATGCAAAGAAACCCTACTTAGAGGTTTTTCGTCCAAGAAACACACTTCATCGTCATCAAAAGATGCTACTTGGAAACCCACCTTAGTTTCTCATAACTCCTTTTGAGAAATTCTTTCCAGTTGATGAGTTGCATTTTGGTCAACCGCGATATTGCATACGCGATATCATAGCCTGTCTCCTCATCTATAAATAATAGGTAGACAAATTAGTTAGTAATAAGTAAGTAGTTCTTAGTTTAAGTGTTTTATTTCTCTTAACCCTTTTCCTCTCAATATATGCTTGCAGTGTGGTGATTGTAATTGTACGACATCCTTATTCGAGTGTGACGTACTTGGACACGCACATGACTGAAAATAAAGATCAAGATTACTTCATTATTGTAGCATTCACTTAGTTTAACTATTTATTTAATTGTTATTTACTACTTTCCTAGTTAATCTCTATCACCCTTAAACTCCTGTTAAACGTGGAATGACTACGACTTGATTACGAGCATTTAAGTGTGACTACTTGGTAACCCAGTAGCATGCCTAGGATCTACGCTTGGTAATCCTAGTACTAGTCATGCATGAAGTCCAAGATGTGTATGGATAATGAAGGAATGGATGCTCATCACACTTAGGCTAGTTTAGATTCTCTCACCCTCTCTCTCCTAGATTAGTTAATATTATTTCCCATTATCTTCAGGAGTAGCATTAGCCTAGAAACACATCATACACCTCACTCTGGACTAAACCATATGTGACAAAGTTAACACTAGTCCAGGTGGGAAGACAACAAACTACGACCTAAGGATAATTGTCTAGGTGCCACAACTAGTCTGTCTATGGAGTTTGACTGGATCACACTTGTAATGCTCATATTCGTATGGTTGAGTGTAGGGGTACCTCGCCACTCATCATTGGCGCCATTTCCGGGGAAGGTGCTAGTTATCTAGATTAGTTATATCATACAAGGTCGCTATACAGAAATTAACGATATATCTTTTAGACGGAAATAATTATAAACAATCACATATAAATTCACACACAACTTCACAACCATGCCTCTCCTACAAGACTATGATAATGCCACATCTAGTGAGGAAGTTCATTGGAGAACCAATGAACTATATGACAATGAAGATTGGAGTACGCAACCCGAGGTAGGGGTTTGTTATAAACATGAACAAAAGAAACATCATCCCAACACATGAAAGCATAACTTACTAGATGATGATGAACCCCTACTAGCCACTACAAGCCTAACGAAAATACAAGAGTCTATTCGAATCTCCTGTAGGCATCGTAAAGAGAGCCACCTACCCAGGCTCGATTTAAATAACTTTCCAAAATTTT
>MNCI01023340.1:200297-228009 GCA_015680685.1 Gnetum montanum | reverse complement strand
AACATGAATCCTTGGACATGGCCTTAGAAAGATATTATGCACTATTAAATAGCTGTCTAGGCCATGGGTTCTCCGAGGAAAGGTTAATGTACCATATCATTGATGGGCTACATAATGAAATAAGAGAGACCCTAGGGGTGTATCCCCAAGGGAAACTATACAGACTGCGAACCCATCAAGTCCAAGAGCTTATTAAGCAGGTAGAAAAAGAGGAAGGAGAAATGGCTAGATGGGAGAGTGTTGAAAAAAATCAATGGGACCAAAATATCAACTTAACAAAGGTCCATAATCACAAAAAGGAGAAATCAACCTATCTCAAGGAGGAAGAACCATCTTTTCCAGTACAACAATCGTTAGAGGAAGTCGAGGAAAAGATGAATAAGATGTTGGAATGGACACATAAAAAGTGTGGAGAAGTTATTGATATTATTGGAGATAGAGTTTTGAAAACTCGTGAAGCAAGACAAAATATCATTAGACATTCGAAAAGAATGAATGAAGAAAATAAGAGCTCAAATGCCAATGATACGTATGAATGCAAGATATGCCTGTACGATCACCCCAAGAGCAAATTCCCAATCTTGTTACGTTTATATGAGCATTGGAGAAACACGTTACACCTAGAGTTCATATAGAGATACTATGTTTGATCATAGTGGCAACAATCCCAGTCATGGGGGAAACCACCCCTAAATTGAAGACACCCTTCATATCACCTAAATCCAAATGCTTATCTAGTTCAATATCTTGTTTTCCCAATTGGGTCAACATACTCTATCTCACCGCACTACCATTCTTCTCAATAATATCAGCCCATGTCTTCAACACAATCACCACCCTATGCACCTCATAATTCTCCTAATTTTCAACATTCTCATCCTTTCCCTCCTTCTACATCACCACCAATTGTTCCTAAGGTGTTTGTACCACAGTAACAACCCACAAACGTCACTTGTGCTATGACTATTAACAACAGTGAGAGGCCTCCTAAACATCAAAAGCGTCCCTTCTTTAAACATGTTCGTAGGAAGGGATAACATAATTCCAAGGCCACTGCATCCTTCAACTTAGTACAAGTCCAACACTGTGGTGCAACTTTATCTTCAAACCGCATGCATCATGTCACTTCATCAGGGCCACCAATTAACACTCCAACAACTATACGGCCCAATGAACATAGTCATGGAAGGAAACATCCCGATCCTTGCATACCATTTAACGGTCCCAAATATCATAGTGGGTCAACTCTTTACCCAAGAACCACATCTTATAAATTGCCCCACTATGCTTACGATAACCAAGTGTGTGAACCATGATGGGGTAAGTATGACCAAGTTTCAACATTTTCAACATGCAAGGATCCTTATCTTTCATTTATTAATCGGTGCCATGCTCAACTGTTTAGTTATGGGGGATACCTCCCATTCCAATAACAAGTAGGATTAATAACTATTTTTCATTTTCTTTAATTTTACAACTTTTTGTTTTCCAATTTTTCAAGTTTTCAATTTCTTGTTTTATCATTTTGTCTTTTTTATCTTTTTATCTTTTTACACTTTTGTAAGTAATCTCATAGACGAATAAAACACTCATGTGGCTCATTGGTTGAGGTGTGTTCTATGTTATCAAGTCTCAAGTGATCAATTATTTGGATAGTGAGCCCATTACACCCACTCATCCACTCTACAAATAAGAGGTTCTGTTCAAGGGTACAATGATATTCTTGACATTCTTAAAACTTAAAATTAATTTTGTGTTCATTGTACCTAGAATGAAGAAGGATGGACCAAGAGGGAATGATTAGGGTGTGACATCAAGGGGATTGCGGATTTTCTTTGGTGACGTTTGTGAGAGTTATTATGCAATGTGGTTGTACTAAGATCCTTGTAGATTTAATGAAAATGGGAGTAAGAGTAATCAAAAGTGTACTCAAAAATCCAATGCTATTCTAAGGGGTCCCATTGGAAATACATGCACCCATTCCTGAAGGTTGGTGGCTTCTTTGGATTTAGTATTCAAAAAAAAAATAGAAGAAAAGAAAAAGAAAAGAAAAGCAGAAAAACAAAGTGCCACAAAGCAAAAAATCGCTCCTCCCTTGAAAAAAATGCCAAGTGATCGTACACCTTGTTGTTTTGGTACTCTCATAGTTGTTCATCATGGGATGAAATAATGTGGTGTCACTGATCAGAGGAACAAACTTGGTCCTAATCTTGGAATGATGGGTTAATGACACCTTAATCATGCTTTACACGTAGGATTCACCATGCCCTGGGTTGGTTACCTCATGTCCCAATCTCTACAATCCCTTCTATACCTTATCTCATGTCATTGTTCATGTAATTGTTACTAGCGTCTTGTATAGCATAGAATTCTTACCTCATTCCGGTGATATTTACATGTGTGTGTTTTGTGGAATTAGTGCAGATTACGCTTAACCCTTTTAGTGCCCACGGACACTTTTAAGTGTGGTGATGCAAGGGAATTAAAGGTTGGAACCTGCTTTGGGGAGAATCCACTTGCATAATCTTTTGTAATTTGCACTCATGACCCATCTTCTGCACACCATTTATTACCCTTAGCATATTGCCAATGATTTTCTTTCCCTTATTACTATCCCTCCGATTCAACGTTCCTATGAACCATCACATAGCCTTTTTCTCTACCACCTGAGGTTTTATTGATCAATTACACCATACATAATTATTTGTGCCTTTGAAACAAATTAATTTACCCAAGAATCTTTTAACATGTGCCACATGTCCTTGATTTTCACTTTTAATTCCAGAAAAACCTTAAAAATTTGGTATTTTCCCTCAAGCCTAAACATCACTAGGGCCACGATATCGCGTACACGATGTATTGTACAGGATATTGCGTCCCATCCAGCTATAAAAAGGGATGTCCCCCTGCAACACTTAACCTCATTTTGACACTTCACGCGGGGGAGTTTTCAAATTTTTTCTCTATGAATTGCAATTGGGTGACCCTTGCTTTCATATCCATATCTTGCTTGCTGGTACTCCAATTTTAATTCTGTCTAAACCTACTTGAACCTGGAGTGTTCAACTTAGTCATGGGGGAGGGACATACGCTAAATAGCGCATAACTTTTTTGGAATTTTTCATCGCCCAAAGGACATCATTAAGGGTAATTAATTATAATAATAAGGATAATTATGCTGAAAACCATTTCATCCCTAGGAGTATCAGGAAACAAAAATTGGAAAACCACCTAAGTAACAGGACTCACTATTACAATCATTCGGGAAACATCACACAGAGATAGAATAAAATTGAATTAGTTAAGGAAAGCAGTAAGTTATAAATTAACTTCAGAAACAACCTTATTAACGCTTGGCCCTGTGTGATTGTAGATGGCCCCAAAACGTGGAAAACAGGAAGGTCTTGCTCAAGGTGGAAGTAAACGACCTCGGAGAGGAGGAAGACAAGATCCTACCAGACAACATATAGAATAGGAGGAACAATCATTCAACATTCACCAAGAAGACCTTGCTACTGTATAGTCCGGGCAGGTAGAAGGAGGAGCTATTATAGCGCCTGGATAGAGACAACATCTCACGTTGCCCCAAGATTGTGTTCAGGCTATCCACGAAAGGTCCCCCTTCGCTGCGATTATTGTGGAATTAAAATTTAAATCTTTTGCAAAGTTCACTCCTGAGGCTATTAGGGATCATCTCAAAGGATCTCCCTTATGTCCTATCCTCTCTGAAAGCGGTGCCTGGTACCTAGGGGAAATGTACCAACTCTTGCACAACAGAAAACAAGGTACCATTGTCAACATTTGTGGTGTGATAGTTGATTTCTCTATGTAGGCCATCTCAGAAGTATTAAACCTTCCGAATATAAGGCCCAAGGTTGCTTATTTGTCTACCTGTTTAGACCCCGATGTGCAACGAGTTTGGTTGGAAAGGGCATATGGTAGGGAGAAGACATTTGGAGAGTTGACAAAGGAAGAGAGGATTTATTTTAAGATTGGAACGTATCACCTCTTCCCCACGAAGGGCTTAAAAAGAATCTCAACGTATGTGGCAAGAGGATGTATAGTGCTGATGGGAAAGGTTGATGCTAACCTTCCTCATCTATACTATACGGAGATCCTGAGGCAGTTCAAGGAACGGAAGATAGGGAAGATGGCGTTGTCCTTCCCTTACCTTATCAGGAGGTTGTGCCAATGTGCTGGTATCAGAGGATACACTAATGATGTCCTCTAAAAAGCCCAACATGCTTCATATGCTGAATTGTTAAAGTCTCCAGCTGCAAGGAAAATCTCTGGCGAGACGCTGGGACCAGAACAAGAAGAAGAACAAATGGCTGAACCAACTGCAACTCAACTTGCAGGACCCAACGAATTTCCATGTACAGGACCCAGGCAACAACAGGAAGTAGGGCCTAGCATGAGCCAAGGTCAACCACCACCGCCATAAGACTACAGACCATCGATGAGCCATCTTAGGGTCATCGCTAAGATGGTTAGTTAGGGAAGTCATGATGATGTAAATATCTTTTGCATCATCGATGATGCTGTATAGCCAATGATTTCTTTGGACCGCACCGTTTAGCTAGGGAGAATCAAACCCTCTCAATGGAGGAGGTACCCACCATTTGCCAAAAGTCAGCTATCAAGATAAGTGCGTGGCAAAATGAGGCTAAACGACATGAAAAGCTAAAGGAGAACTTCTGAGGCCAAGTGGGGATGTACAAAAAGATCCTTGAGAAGGAGATCCATATGGCCAAGGTCCACATCAATGCTATGAGTGCCCAACAAACTAACTGGCAGGCCATATTGGACAGATATGCCTTTGCCCACTAGGTGGAAGTGAAGAACTGGGACCTGCAGATCCAAGATCTTATAGAATACATGGAGTTGGCAAACTTGCAGTATGCCAATCTTGCCATGTTAATAGTAGGGTGCCCAAGAACTGAGCTCAAGAAATAGGTAGCTACCACCTACATAAAATATAAAACAGAATTTGCAGAACGCAAGAAGGTATTGCAACAACTGGAGATTGCAAATTCTAAACTTGGGGTGGTAAAGGCAAGCCACCAAGGCCAAAAAGGTGTCGCAGTAGATT
Source organism: Gnetum montanum (assembly GCA_015680685.1). Taxonomy (NCBI): domain Eukaryota; kingdom Viridiplantae; phylum Streptophyta; class Gnetopsida; order Gnetales; family Gnetaceae; genus Gnetum; species Gnetum montanum. The sequence goes on along the minus strand of MNCI01023340.1, from coordinate 222,917 downwards.
TGGCTCGATGGCTTGCAGATTTCTAAGAATACAAAGACAAAGCCAAAGCATACAAGGAGGAACGATGGGTATTTGCGGCCTGGTATGTCAAGGAAAATCAAATGTTTTCACAACTACCCTTCCCATGGGAAGTGCCGACTCCATCAAACATCGAAAGATTAGCATGGACGGCACAAGATTCCTGGACTGAAGAGGAGAAACTCCATGTCATACTTCAACGCCATCAAAGCTAAAGAACTGGAGCACAAGACAAAGGGAAAGCACCAATGGAGGAGCCACTGCCACCAGGAACTACATGAGTTCCACCAATCTTGTAGTTGTAGCACATTCTTTGTATTGTGTCTTAATTTTTTTTTCATTCCATACTACGGCATAAATCCATTTTCACCGTTCAATAATCCCATACCTATCCACTGTGTAATCACTGTAACTCAAGGACGAGTTTTTATTCAGTCATGGGGGTATGATGAGTTGTATTTTGGTCAACTGCAATATCGTAGCCCAGTCATGATATCGCGTATGCGATATCTCAGCCTATTTCCTCATCTATAAATAAGAGGTAGATAGATCAGTTAGTAATAAGTAAGTAGTTCTTAGTTTAAGTGTTTAATTTCTCTTAACCCTTTTCCTCTCAGTGTATGCCCGCAGTGTGGTGATTGTAATTGTATGGCATCCTTATTCAAGTGTGATGTACTTGGACACGCACATGACCGGAAATAAAGATCAAGATTACTTCATCATTATAGCATTCACTTAGTTTAATTATTTATTTAATTGTTATTTACTACTTTCCTAGTTAATCTCTCTCACCCTTAAACTCCTATTAAACGTGGAATGAGTACGACTTGATTACGAGCATTTAAGTGTAACTACTTGGTAACTCAGTAACATACCTAGGATCTGAGCTTAGTAATCCTAGTAGTAGTCATGTACGAAGTCCAAGATGTGTATGGATAATCAAGGAATAGATGCTCATCACACTTAGGCTAATTTAGATTCTCTCATCCTCTCTCTCCTAGATTAGTTAATATTATTTCCCATTATCTTCAGGAGTAGCATTAGCCTAGAAACACATAATACACCTCACTCTGGACTAAACCATACGTGACAAAGTTAACACTAGTCCAGGTGGGAAGATAGCGAACTGCGACCTAACGATAAATATCTAGGTGCCACAACTAGTCTGTCTGCAGAGTTTGATTGGATCATGCATGTAACACTCGTAGTTGTATAGTTGAGTGTAGGGGTACCTCGCCACTCATCACCAGTCTCAATGGAGACACAGAGAGCTAGCTTTTCCCAAAAATTTTAGCTTCCCTAGCACTAGCAACATCAAATTAAGAAAATGCCTACCATGATGAGCATTATCATCATTCCTCTAAAGCTAGCAATCAATGGCATGGCCAAGTGGTAGAAGTATCAAGAATTCATCGATAATAGGTGATCCATGTAGTATTTCATAATGCTTTAACAATGGCTTTGTGGATAGCACATATCTTGCCACAAGCACAGGAACAATCATTGCAGGCTTTTATCAATTTGAATATCTCTTCTAACATGCTTGCTAGTAACGTTGAGGATGTGGCTTCATCTTATGGTGGCTACGGTCGTAGGACCAAGCATTCATTAGTGTACCATGTAGTCTCCTGGTAAAGATTGATGCATTAGAAGGTTGTACATAATTGCACTTCTCATCCATTACTTTGCAAAAGCTCGTTCATGAAATTATGAGTGAATTGGTTTGAAAAAAGGGGTTGGTAAATCAGTAGAATGTTATCAAGCACTTCCATGAGGTTGAGATGTTGCAGAAGACATGGCTCCCTTTCACATTCTCATTTTAATGTGTGAACTTGTTTGGTAGCCTTCGCATCCTTGATCTCTATTGTTTTGTCTAAAATTTTTTCAATATGCCTTGAAACATAATTTAAACATCCCAAAATCTGAGACAATGATCCTTCGATTCTAACCTATTTGGAAATAGAGCTATCTTTTGAAGCACATGTGGTTACATGTGAATCTTTCCATCCTTCAGTGTTACTCCCAGAAACTCAATTTCTCTTTGTGCAGCTTGAAACTTCTTCGAGTCTTTGGACAGAGGAGTACTGAGAACAAAGGATAACCTTCCAAGCAAACTTTGTATTACTTCAATCAAACATACCAAAGCTTCAAGAACCTTATAATAATGGGCTTAGCACAACCATGGCACTTACAAACTTTGCTGAAAAACACTACAACACACTTGTAGAACTCAAACTCAACCTCTTAGGACTCAACACTTAGGATACACTCTCTTGTTGCCTCGTGAGAGAAAGAGTTCTTATGGGTTGAGTCGTGTAAGAGTGCTATGCGAGGTAGCAAGCCAAGTGTAGTTTTGCTTCCATTGAGCATATTCATTGTCTTTCTCGTCACATTACTATCATGGTTTTTAGTTTGCCTAGGTAGTTTCATGATGATTTGGAGCAAGCCCTTGCAAACCTTGAGGTTTAAGAACCTCACCCCTCAAATGGTATTAGAGCTTGGGAATGGGAAAACATAGAGTTTGTTGTTGTTGTTGGTCAGGAAATCTTGATTGGGAAAAGGTTGAACATTCATTTTTTTGTCATCCTAGTGAATTTTAGGTTACCCAAGTTATACGTAGAAGATCTAAGTTATATTATAGTTTGTGATTTGAAGGTTTTCCAATATATGATGAAGAAGCTCAGTCGGTTAGTTAGTCAATTTTTGAAGAAGTTCAAGTCAGTTAGAAAGACGAACAAAAGTCTTCTATGCCAGTTATCTTTGAGATTGTTGAAGGATTCAGAGTAAAGGAAGTAGTAGATGAAAATGAGGATCAAGTCATTCTAGATCTACATCTGCTATTGATGTGGAGTTCGATTCAAGTTTCCTTGTATGATAGGTATGGAGAGATGTATATCTATCCACTTTTGCTTATTTTTACTTTGTATGAGGATGAAGATGAAAATCCTTTTGAAGATGAAGATCAACTATTATTAGAAGAAATTCAAGCTAGATAGAAGATCATGTATGATGAATATTCCACCATAATTATAGAAGCTAACAAAGTTTCCTTATAGAACGCTGAAGAGGAGTGAGCTTTTAGAAGACATCTTTGACATGTTTGGCTGCTTATGGAGATTGTAATAAGCTAGAAGTTCAAGATGACCCAAATAATATGGAATATGATCCAAAAACCCATAGAGTATTCATGATGTGTCATCAAGCCTTCATGATGCATGGAAAAAGAATAGATTTACCTTCGAAGGAGCATGAATTGTTGGAGGATTAGAAGTCCATTTTGCCAATCAATGAAGCCTTTTTGAAGAAAATATTATTTGTGGCAAATGATGGTAAGCTCAAGTTTCTTGAAGTAGCTAAAGATGCTATTTACAATTTCTCAAATGTCTTTCTTGAAAGAATGTCCATGTATATCAAGTAGTTTGAAGCCTTGTTAGACATCAAGGGCCATGGCATACATCTAGTCTTTCTACGTTTCTTTACTAAAGATGAAGTGAGCAAGTGAAAATCCCAAGGATACCACTATGTTCATATTGGTTAGATTGATATTATAGTGAGCCCAAAGTTCAATTATAATATTGGTATTTAATTTTTTATTACACTATTAGATAGTAAAATTATTGGTTCTAGTTTACAAAGTGGTCCAGACGAAGCTTGTGAATTGGCAAAGATTTGTTAGTTTTGAGGTATTTTTTTTGCTGATGCACTATGTTTATTGCAGCCCAACTTCCAGTTGACATTGGTCAATGAATATATTTCCTTTGCCTTTTTATTGTGCATTGAGATTCATGGAGTACAATTATTTCCTAGTTTGGTGTACATGGAAATTGTTGCTCAAGGTACATTCCAACTTTCCAACACAATCTTGATGAATCATAAGCTCAAATGGGGAGTCAAGTTTTTGATGGGAAGTAAACATTTGATGGCATGTGGCAAAAGTATTAAATTTTTCTGATACTTGCAAGGATTTCCTCAAATATAGTCATATTTGAAAGACCAAGAATTTCAACCCTATCTAAAGTCCAAGCATAAATGGAGCAAATATCTAGTCTAGCAATTTGGAAGATCTACCATCATCACATTGGAAGCCCTACCTCCAATATTGCCAACTATGAAACCTAAGGAGAAAGATGAATCGTTGCAAGATCAAGATCAAATCCAACAAGGGTCATTGGCAAATTTTGATACAAGAGGTACACTGTTTATGATGCAAAATCCTAAAATAGTAACTAGTATAAGATTGATCTTAGGTGGTAAATGGCCTCTAAAGGCATTTTATCATACAATTTCCTCAAAAGGTGAAATGCCAAAGACTTGGGCAGATTGTAGCTTTCTACTAAAACATTCAATAGATTTAGCACAACAGTAGAAAGAGGAGATTTGGCAATTGAATTATTTTGTCCATTGGATGTCTTATTTTCAAAGGAATTGGAATCTACTAGAAGGGACAATTACAAATTTAGAAGAAATAGTTGGAGATATTCAAACAAGGGTGCATGAGATTGCTGATCACATGCAAGCCTATTATGAGGTTGTGTGCAAGAGAAATGAAGATAAAGAAAAATATCAGAAGAAACGTGCATAAAAGCTAAAGGAGGTGTATACTCTTGAGAATCAAATGAAGATGCCAAAGCCTATGGAGGACAAACAAATCTCTATGTTTGAAGTTAAAGATCCCATAAAGGACCTTGCAGTAAAGATTCAAAAGCTTAAGGGAGAAAAGAAACTCAAGAAGCCTATATCACCAAAATTAGCAATAGCTGCAACTACTACTACTCCACCAAACCATGAACCAAAAATTCTACGTTCAAAGAAAGATTGTGATCTTGATCTTGATGATGAGGATGAGTTAAGATGTTAGACATGTTTGATGATGGCTCAAAGATCCATCCGTCCATAGAGACAATACACTCAACCACCAACATTCATTTGCCTTTCAACAATGGCCTGTTGCAATAGTTTCAATTATTAATATTGATTTCCTCTCACCGAAGGAAGTATTGCATGCAATCATATTATGGATTGATCAGCTAAGAATAGCCATGCATGTTCTCTAGTTGGATGAGCGAACAATCATTATTGGAGGATTCACGAGAGTAGCTAGAAAGATTCGCCATTGGTGGGAGAGCTTGATGCAAGAGAAACAAGAACAAATTTTACAAAGCAGATTACAAGGTATGTTTGTCTCTCTTGTTATAGAATTTACTATTGATCTTTCTGTTAATCTCTGTCTAAAAGATAGGCTCATGTTAAATCAAATAAAGTTGCATAATTTAGCATACTTTGAATAGTTTAGTGTTGAGTATGCACAAGAAGTCTATAGATTAGCATTGCATTGTGATCCATTGATAGCATATTTGTATTTAGGAGAATTGCCTGCCAAGTTAGGAAATATGGTGTTGTACAAAGTAATTGAAAATAATGTAGATTTATCTTTGACCTATTTCACAGACATTGTTCACATGGCTAGGAAAGAGTTATAGTTTGCTTGTTACCAGATTTCATTAAGTAAGTTGCTACCATTTGTAGAAGTGTGTACTAATTTAGATGGGATTGATGTGTTTGGACCTCCACCTAGAAAGCCTAGTAGATATCATAGAAAAAATGGAGGAAGAAAATTGGAAAAAGTTAGATGGACAAAGAAAAGATGGTCTAGAGGTAAATCAAGACCATTGAAAAAAGGGACAAAGGTGTTAGTCAAAAGAAGAAAATAACCATTGGATCAGAAGAAATTTTTTTGTTATAACTATAAAGAATATGGTCATTATGCACATGAGTGTCCCAGAAAGACAAGTAGTTTGAAGATTAAAAGTTTCTTTGAGCATTATTTAGAGGAATGGGAACCTATTGAAGAATCAGAAATAGAAGATGAACAAGAACAAATCTATCAAGTTCATTTGCTATTAGATGAGGATAAGAGTTTAGAAGAAGGTTTAGGATTAATGATGAAGGTGGGTGAATATTTAGATGAAGATGCATGGATGCAAGATTTGACAGCTGAAGAATTTGAAGAGTTGCAGAACTTCTTTCAAGGAGAAGATCCATATTCAACTACAATGGAGTCTGAGCCTAAAGATGATTTAATTTTTAACCATTTTTCTATTTTTCAAGGTCTATATTTTGTAGATAATGATCCTAGTTTTTCTTCTACCTATGGATGCAAAGAAACCCTACTTGGAGGTTTTTCTTCTGAGCAACCCACTTCATCATTGTCAAAAGATGCTACCCAAACAATAGTGGTATGTAAGGTTCCACCTTAGTTTCTCATAACTCCTTTTAAGAAATGCTTTCTAGTCTCAATGGAGACATGGAGAGCTAGCTTTTCCCAAAAAGCCAAGCTTCCCTAGTGTTAGCAACATCAAATTAATCAAATGCTTGCCATGATGAGCATTATCATCATTCCTCTAAAGTTAGCAGTCGATGGCGTCGCCAAGTGGAAGAAGTATCAAGCATTCATCGATTCCAATGCCACCTTGAATTTTTCCCACAAGGATGTTCTAGAGAATTAGGTAAAAAATCCAAAGCCATTGAAGATCAATACTATGAATGGGATTCACTATCTTACACAATTCACATTTGATGTGTCCCTGCAATTAGGAAATGGCATCATTGGAAGGAAAAACTTTATGCAGATTTTTGATAGTGGATTTGAGTTGGCATGGGATTGAATTTCATGGATTCCATTGCACCTTATACCATTGGTGTAGATTTGATCATCTGTTCATCAAGTCTTGAAGGTCAAAAGTAGAAAATCACGCTGAATAGGATACTGCCGGAGCTGCACAAAAGGTAACATGATCAAGTTAGAAGCACTTATCATTCTAAAAACCTTTTCATTTTTTATATCATTTTGCAACATCAACTTGAAAAAATTTCCAGGAACAAGTATCAGTCTCACTAGAAAAAAATGAAGACTATTGGTGTGCATCAAGGCTTTTCAAAGGATGAAATGGTCGAGCTCATGAGAGCCCATAAAGAATTGAAGAAATGTTGTTGTGATCATCCACTTCAATTTTGGGATGTTGACAGCCCTAAAGTTCACATCCCTATAGTTCATGACATTCCTATCTAAAGAAAATCTATCACCCTCAATTCGGTTGATAGCGAAGAAGTCTGTTTGCAGGTTGAAGAGTTTTTGAAGAAAGGGCTAATTAGATCATCTTATTCTAATTACGCCTATGCTAGATTAATTATTTGAATCCATGCCAAAAAAAAGGGAGGAAAGGCATGAATGGTGATAAATTACATCCTGTTGAACACTGTCATAATAGAAATAAAGTAATCCTTAGCAAATAAGAAGTTGCTAATCTAGAAGGTTGCTGCTAAAATATTTTTAGCAAGTTTGACTGCAAGAGTAGATACCATCAAATAAAGATCGGTCAGAAGGATATCCACAAAACTACCTTTAGTACTTCTCATGGTCTTTACGAGGGGCTAGTAATTTCATTTTGTTTGAATAACATGCTATTGCAATTTCAAAGAAGAATGGATATTATTTTTATTCCATTTTCTAACTTTATTTCAAATTACATTAATGATTTCTTAGTTTTTTCAAATACTATTAGTGAGCATGTTAAGCACTTATTTTAGTTTGCTAACCTTTGTAGCAAACATGGAATTGGTCTGTCTAGAGACTCGAAGAAGTTTCAAGTTGCATGCAATACTTCCTTCAGTAGGAGGAAATCAATATCAATAACTGGAATTGTTGTAGCATGCCACTGTTGAAAGGAAGTGAGCATGGTGGTTGAGTGTATTATCTCCATAGAGGGATGAATCTTTGAGGCATCATTAGATATGTTTGACATCCTAACTCATCCTCATCATCAAGATCATCAGGATCAGGATCATGATCTTTCTTTGAAGGTGGACTTTCTAGTTTAGGGTTTGGTGGAGTAGTAGCAGCCACAACTATTGTTGATGTTGGTGATATAGGCTTCTTGAGTTTCTTTTGCCTTTAAGCTTTTGAATATTTGCTGCAAGGTCCTTCATGGGATCTCTAACTTTAGATGTAGAGATTTTTTTGTCCTCTATAGGCTTTGGCAGCTTCAATTGATTTTCAAGAGTATAAACCTCCTTCAGCATTTGTGCATGTTTCTTCTGAAGTTCTACTTTATATTCATTTCCCTTCTACACATGATGAGTGGTGAGGTACCCCTACACTCAATCATATGAATACGAGCATGTACACATGATTCGGCTGAACTCTGTAGATGGACTAGTTGTGGTATCTAGATAATTAAACATTGATCGTAGTTTGTTTTCTTGCTACCTAGACTAGTATTTGCTTTGTCATGTATGATTGAGTCCAGAGTGAGGTGAATGTTGGGATCCTAACTAATGCTACTCCTAGAGATGATGGAAAATAATCTTGACTTAACCTAATAGGCAATAAATAGTGAAATCTAAACTAGCCTAAGTGTGATGAGCATCCATCCTTAATCATCTGTGTGCATCTTGGACCTCGTGTACTACTTACGGGATTACCAAGCGCACATTACTTGAGCACTCCTAGATATGCTACTGGGTTACCAAGTAGTTACACTTAAATGTTTGTGATTAAGTCATACTCATTCCACATTTAACAACAGGAATAGTAAATGATGATAAAGAAATATTAATGAAGAAAATAACAAATAAAAATTAACAATTGAAGTAATTAAAGGTTAAGTGAATGCTGTAATGATGGAGTAATATTGATATTTATTGCTGATCATGTGTGTGTCCAAGTACGTCACACTTGAATAAAGGCTCTATGAAATTACAATCATCACACTACAGGCATGCACTGGGGAAAGAATGAAACTAATTGAAAAAATGACAAAAAGACTCTATCTAATAATTACCAACCCCCCTATTTTCCTATGCATCCAAATTTTGTATTTATAGGCCTACACAGGAATCATGATATCGTGTATTTGATATCATTATCTAGGCTATGATATCGCGTACCCGATATCGAGGATCCGATATCAAGGCTTGGAAAACCATGATTCATCATACCCCCATGACTGAATAACAACTTGTCCTTAAGTCACAAAAAAATGAGAATGACTTCGATTGATTACATAGTGGATAGGTATGGCATCATTGACTAACTGGGAATTACTCATGTCGTAGTGTGGGGTTGAATGAAACAAAATTGGGACATAGATACAAAATTACAAAAAGAAAAATTTGTTGGAACTCATGTGGTTCCTAGCAGTGGTGGCTCTTCCATTGTCTCTTCCTCTTCTCTTGTGCTCCAGGCTTTGGAAATGGATGTCTTTGAAGGATCATCTAAAGCTTTTCTTCTTCGCTCTAGGGATCTTGTCCTGTCCATGCTGTTGTTCCAATGTTTGATGGAGTCGGCACCTCCCATTGGCATGGTAGTTGCAAAAACATCTAATTGGCCTTGAAATACTAAGCCAAAAACAACCATTGTTCCTCTTCATAGTCTCTAGCTTTGTCTTTGCATCCTTGGTAGTCCGTGAGTGATCAAGCCAAATCCACTATGACATCCTTTTGTCCTTGGTAGCTGGTCTTAACCACCTCTAATTCAGAATTCGATACTTCCAATTTCTACAATGTCTTCTTATGTTTAGCAAATTTTGTATCATATTTAGCATAGGTGGTTTCTAGTTGCTTCTCTAATTTTATTCTTGGGCATCCTGCTGTCAACATGGCTAATTTGGCATATTGCAAGTTTGCCAACTCCATGTACTCTATGAAATCTTGTATGTGTAGGTCCAGGCTTTTCAGTTCCGCTTGGTGGACAAAGGCATAAGTATCCAATATGGCTTGCCAATTAGTGTTCTGAGCACTGAGAGTGTTAATATGGGCTTTGGCCATATGGATTTCATTTTCTATCACCCTTTTGTACATCCACTCTTGATCTTTGAAATGCTCCTTGAGCTTTTCATGTCACTTGGTCTCATTCTACCATGTGCGTATTTCAATTGCCATTTTTTGGTGGATTTTGCATACCTCCTCCATTGAGAGGATTCTATTTTCTCTGGCCAAGCGATTCATATCCTAGTTGACCCTTATTAATTATTATCATAATTACTAAAAATTTTCTTTGAGAACATTCTTTTTTTTTCTACTGTGGTCAATTGGAGATTTTCGCCAACGAGGTGTTTATTTTCTTCTTGTGAGGCCTTGAGTGCTTTGGCATGTGCATACATTTGAGCTTATATCTTGGAAGCATCCCAATCAGCCTTCTCTTTTTCCTCTACCACCCTTTTATTCTCTACCAACAATTTAGTCAGCTGCTTTGTCCGAAAGGATTCTAGCTGGTCTGTAAGGGTGAATTGGAACAGATCCCATTGTGTAGCTTGTAGGGTGACAAGCTTTTCTTGGAGTCTTTTTAACTCCTCCTCTACATGTTCAACCCTAACCTTTGCCATGACTATTTTCCCTTTTGTAGAAATTAGGTTTGACTATGTTTTTGTGACATCTTGAGGGATGTTAAACAAGGACTTCATCATTTTTTCTATCTGTAGTAATCGATCTAGAACATCCTCATGATCTGCAGGAGTCATTGAGGGACCAACGAAGGTTTGAGTATCACATGCTCCTATAAAATCTACTAGTAGTAGAATAGGAACATTAAATGATTTCTTGATGTGGTTTGTGACCACTTCTGCTACTCCTGATGCATCTTGGTGCTACATGACCACTACTGTGGTGCCTTCACTAGTTTCTATTTGCACCTGAAAAGATGTAGCATTTCCAAAGATCTATTGTGAAAAGTGTGATTATGTTCCTCCTATTTGGATGGACACCTCACCACATCCATGATTAATTAAGACTACATGTCATATAACATCATCAATGACCTTGAAGCGATTGGCTTCATCATGGCTTACCCAACTGACCGATTCAGCGATGGCCTTGAGATGGCTCATCAACGATCGATAATCCTGTAGCAGCGGTGGTAGTTAGTCTTGCTAGCCTATAGGTTGTGTGTGGGGCCCTGCTTCTTGTTGTTGATTGGGCCTTGTGCTTGGAAGTTGGCTAGGCCCTACATTTTGAGGTGTAGTGGATCCCACCATCTATTCTTGCTTAGGCTCCAATGTCTCATTAGCACTTTTCCTTGGGGCTGGTGGCTTTAGTAATTTAGCAAATGAAGCATTTTGAGTCATTCTAGGGATGTCATTGATGTACCTTAGAATTCTAGCACATCAGCACAGCTTCTTGATTAGGCAAGGAAAAGATAATGCGAACTTCCCTATCTTACATTCTTGAAACTGCCTTAAAATTTCTATGAGATATAGATGGGGTAGGTTGGCATTAACCTTGCCCATCAAGATGGCCCTTCCTCTAACCCCATAGGTGAAAATTATGTTCAATCCTTTTGTTGGGAAAATGTGATATGTGCCAATTTTGAAGTAGATCCTCTCTTCAAGTGTGAGCTCTCCATATGCTTTATCTTCCTTGTTGTACGCCCTTTTCAACCATATTTTTCATGCATCCGCATCAAAGCAAGTGGACAGGTAAGCAATCTTAGGCCCTGTATTTGGAAGATTCAAAACTTTTGAAATGGCCTTGGTAGAAAAATCAACAGAAACCCCACCAATATCAATGGTGGTGCCTTCTTCCTTTTTGTGCCAAAACTGGTACGTCTCCCCCATAAACCAGTCACCACTCTTAGAGAGAACAGGCCACAGTGGAGAACCCTTAAGTTGGTCTCTAACTACCTTATGGGAAAATTTAGTGAAAGGTCCAAAATTAAGTTCTATAATCACAGCTGCTGATGTGGAACTTTCATGAATTGCTTGAACACATTCCGGAGACAACGTGAGATGTTGTTCCTTCTTAGGTGCCTTGCTATCTCCACCATTGGCATGGATTTATTATGTAGTGACAAGAGGTTCTTGATGAATGCTAAATGATTGTGCTTCCTTCTCTGCATGTTCTTCAGGAGGTGCTTGGCCTTTGCCTCTTCTTGGTTGTTTGGAAGCACCCTGAGAGAGTCTTCCTTGTTGTCCTCTTTTAGGGGCCATCTGCAATCACACGGGATCGATTATTAGTAAGGTTATTTACAAAATTAGATTAATACCTTACTCCTTGCCCTTAATATATTTATTTCTTACTTAGTGTGATTCAGAGTTAGATATTTTCATGAAAATCCCCCTAAAGGTTTTGATATTGGGCCCAATTTGATTAGGTGACTCCAAAGAATAATTTTCATGGTCTGGGTGAAGTAATAAAATTAATTTGGCAAATGTTTTTAGCATTTTTGTGGTCACTTACCCTTGATAATATCATTTGGGCAAAGACAAATTTTAAAAAAACTACTTGTGACTTGAAGCATACCCCTTTCCCATGACTAAGTTACACACTCCAGGTTTAGGCAAGTTTGATTAGAATGAGAATAGGAGCATTAATGACCAGGCTATGGATGTTTTGAATGATAGATGTGCAAGCTCAAAAAATTTTGGAAGAAAATTTCAACAACTCCCCTCGTATGAATAGTAAAAAATGGCATTGACATGCATGAGGGATCCATATATATAGTTTTTATAGATGCAATATCGCGTACTTGATAGCACGGACCCGATATCACGTCGGACTTGATATTAGGTACCTGATATCGTGTCCTTTTGAAAATAGGGTACTTGGAAAAATTAATGAATTTTTGAATTTCCAAGGTCAAAAATGAAGGATTTAAGGTTGAATTGAAAGATCTAGGGTAATGTCAAAGAGACCTAAAGGCACTGAAAGTGTAATGAAGTGGAATTTCACAATGAAATTCATGAATAGGATGAGGAAAAAGGACATGTTATGGTGCATAGGAATGTTAGAATTTAAAATAATGATAAAAGGAAAGATTATTGTAGAAATGCAATACTTGGAGGGCGTAATATTATGTGGTGATGTGCAAAGAGTGAAAATTACAAAAGTTACACAATACAAAAGTTACACAAGTGGGTCCTCCCCAAAGCAGGTCCCTACCTATCATGCCCTTACGTAACCACACCTGAAAATGTTCATAGGCACTAAAAGAGTTAAATGCAATCCACACCAGTTCCACAAAACACACACGTAGATACCACTGTGATGAGATACTTAGACACAAGTTAGAAATACTTAGACAGTGACATGAAACAAATTGTAGAAGGGATTGCAGAGATCGGGATGTAAGGTAATTGAACTTGGGCACAATGCATCCTAAGTGTAGGGTGTGATTAATGTATCATTAGCCTGTTGCTCCAAGATCAAGACCAAGTCAATGCCTCTAATCAGTGACATCGCATTATTTCATCCAACGATGGACAACCACAAGAGCACCATGACAGCAAGGCATATGATCACTTGACATTTTGTCTAAGGGAGGAGTGATTTGGAACTTCTTTGTAGCACATTCTTTTTTGATATTTTCTTTTCTTTTCTTCTAGTTACTTTGGTGCTTCATCCTTTCCAACAGTGAACCAAAGAAGTCACCAAACTTCAGGCATGGGTGCATGTCTTTCCAATGGGACCCCTAGAACAACATTGAGTTTCTTTATTGTATGCCTTTATTACTCTTACTTCCATTTTTCATTAGATCTACAAGGATCTTAGTACAACCATGCTACATGATAGCACCTATAGATGTCACCGAAAAGAATCCACAAGTCCTCTTGATGTCACACCCTATCCATTCCCTCTTAGTCCATCATTTTTCACTCTGGAGATAATGAGCACACAATTACTTTAAGTTTTAATGATGACAAGAATATCATCGTACCCAAAGTAGAACCTCTTATTAATAGAATGGGTGGGTGGATGTTGTGGGCTCACTATTCAAATAATTAGTCACCTGAGACTTGATAGCATAGAACAACATCTCAATTGACAAGTTACATGAGTATTTTATTCACCAATGAGATTACCCTCAAAAAGATAAAAAAACAAATTGGAAATGAAAAACTAGAAAACAAAAAATTGTAAAATCAAAGAAAAGGAAAAAAATTTACGAATTCTACTTGTTATAATGGAGGATATCCCCCATACCTAAACTTTTGAGCATGACTAGAATTAATAAATGGAAAAAGCAGATCCATGCACGTGGGAAATATTGGAGTTTGGTCATATCCAGGGCATTGGGTTTCTTTTGATGTGGTGGTTGGAATGTACCCAACTTGGGGTTCACATACTCAATTAAAGTTGGCATAGTGGGGCAAATTATACGATGTGATCATGTGATAAGGAGTTGACCCACTATGACACCCATGACCAAAGATGATATGTAAGGATCAATATGTCTTCCTACATGGTTATATTCATTAGGCTGCATGGTTGTTGGAGTGTTAATTGATGGCCCTGATAAGGTAATAGAAGGCATTGAATTCAAGGAGGCAGATGCATCATAGCATTGAACTTGTGTTGTGTTGGTGAGTGCAGTGGTTTCAGAACCGTGCTATCTCATTCTACAGTCACACCTAAAGAAAGGATGCTTTCAATATTATGGAGGATCTCCACTACTATTGATAGTAGTATCACAAGTAACGTTCGTGGGTTGGTGTTGTGGTGAAAAACCTTCTAGCACAACTGATGGCGATGTAGAAGGAGGTGAATGATGAGAATATTGAGGGCAAGGAGAAGTGCAAGGAACATGAGGTGGTAATATTGTTTGAGAAAACATGGGTTGATAGTACACAGGAGAATGATAATGATGTGGTGAAATAGAGGATGTTGACATAGTTGGGGAAACAAGATGTTGAACATAATAAGCACTTAGGTTTGGATGGTATGAAGGGTGTGACCAGTTTGATGGTGGCCTCCCCCACAACTGGGGTTTTTGCCACTGTGGTTGAACTTGGTATTTTTGTATGAAATCTAGATGTAACATTCCTTCCCACTGCTCATGTAAATGTGACAAGATTGGGCATTGGCCTTTGGTGTGATCGTATAGGCAAGCATCACATTGATACGGGTGGTTTGTAGTTGAGCCCTTATCTTTATCTTCTTCAACCCTTCTTTTCGATTGTTGTGTGGTGTCCTTTCCTATTTCTTGATTTGGCATGGTTCCACCTCTAAGAATGTTGGCATATTCTCCGCATTTTTCCTATACCCATTCTATTATCTTATTGATCTTTGCTTCAATTTCATCTAGTGATTGTAGTATTAGCAAGGATGATTCCACCTCCTTGAGGTGAGTTGATTTCTCCTCTTTATGATCATGGACCTTTGTTATTTTGAGATTTTGATCCTATTGAGAGCTTTCAACATTCTCCCATTTAGCTATTTCTCCTTCTTCCTTTGCTACCCACTTAATAATTTTTTGTAATTGATGGATTCGTAACTCATATAGTTGCCCTGGGGCATACATCCCTAAGGTCTCCCTAGTTTCATTACAAAGCCCATCCATGATGTGATACAATAGCCTTTCCTTTGAGAACCCATGGCATGGGCATTTTTTTAATAATGAAAAATATATTGCGAAGGCCATGTCCAAGGGTTCATGTTGCCCTTGTTTCTACTCTTGGATTTGTCTCCTCAAGGCTGACACTCTTGCATAGGTTTGATATATTTTATTGAAGAGTTCTACCATTGTCAGCCAACATCGAATTGATTTCAATTTTAAAGACCTATACCATACTTTTGCTTGGCCAACGAGTGTCATAGGAAAGAGCTTAAGTCTTTTTCATCCATTATCAATGTTTTTCCATGCATAGGCATCGTAGAATGCTTGTAAATGATATTTTGGATCTAAATCATAGCCTCTTGAAAACTTGGAAAAGTTATTTAAGTCAAGCCTGGGTAGTCAAATTTCCTTGTGATGCCTACAGGATATTTGAACAACCTCTTGTATATGTATTAGGCTCTTAGTGACTAGCAGAGGTTCATCATCACTAGGTAGGTTATGAATTTGTGAGTTGGGATGATGTTGTCTTCGTTCATGTTGGCATTCCTGACTTTACCTGTGGACTTGACTTTTATTTCTATGCTAACCCCTTGAAAGATGATTATCTATTTCATGACCCGACGTTGAAGAAGTAGAGGAAGAGAAAGAACTGGAAGACTCTTCATGACTTTTGTAAGTCTCCTAATCATCCCTAGATAAATTCATGTTAACCATCAAGAAGGTCCTAGGCCTTACAAGCCCCCTAATTCTATGGGATGTCCCATCCTTTCTAGAGGTGTCAGAGTTGGATGATAAGAGTCCTTGAGTACTGTTGGGGTGCTCATGAACATAGGGGATCCCTACATAAGATTGAGTACTCCAAACTTCATCTTCATCATTGTATATTTCATTGGTTCTTCAATGAATTGCCTCCCAAATTGTTGTGTTATCATAGTCTTGTGATAGAGACATTGTTGTGAATTGTGTGTGACTTGTTTGTAATTCCTTTCTTTCTAAAATATATATCATCAAGGCTTCATTACAATGATCTTGGATGATGTAACAAATCTAAATAACTAGCATAGTCCCTGACAATAGTGCCAATGATGAGTGATGAGGTACCCCCACACTCAACCATACGAATACGAGTGTGTACACACTATCTAATTGAACTCCATAGATGGACTAGTTGTGGTATCTAGATAATTACACATTGATCGTAGTTCACTATCTTCCCACCTAGACTAGTATTTTCTTTGTCATGTATGGTTTAGTCCAGAGTGAGGTTAATGATGGGATCCTAACTAATGCTACTCTTAAAGATGATGGAAAATAATCTTGACTTAAGCTAATAGGAAATGAAAAAAAAAAATCTAAAATAACCTAAGTGCAATGAGCATCCATCCTTAATCATTTGCGTGCATCTTAGACCTTGTGTATTACTTCTAGGATTACCAAGCACACATTACTTAAGCACTCCTAGATATGCTACTGGGTTACCAAGTAGTTACACTTAAATGTTCGTGATTAAGTCGTACTCATTCCGTATTTAACAACAAGAAAAGTCAATGATGATAAAGAAATATTAATGAAGAAAATAATAAATAACAATTAATAATTGAAGTAATTAAAGGCTAAGTGAATGCTACAATGATGGAGTAATCTTGATCTTTATTGCCGATCATGTGTGTGTCCAAGTACGTCACACTAGAATAAAGGTTCGATACAATTACAATCATCACACTACAGGCATGCACTAGGGAAAGAGTGAAACTAACTAAAAAAATTACAAAAGGACTCTATCTAAGAATTACCAACCCCCTCTTTTCCTATGTGCCTGAATTTTGTATTTATAGGCCTACATAGGATTCATGATATCGTGTATTCGATATCGTTATGTAGGCTATGATATCACGTACTCGATATTGAGGATTTGATATCGAGTCTTGGCAAACCATGATTCATCAACATAACCTCCTCATAGGCTTGCATGTGATTAGCAATATCATGCACCCTTAATTGTTGCTTCTAAATTTGTCATTATCCCTTCTAGTAGATTCCAATTCCTTTGTCTAGAAGAAATCCAATGCACCAAATAAGACGTATGCCATGGCCCTTGATGTCTAACAAGGCTTCAGACTACTTGATAGATGTGGAAATTCTTGCAAAAAAAGACATTTGAGAAATTGTAAATAGCATCTTTACCCACTTTGGGAAACTCAAGCTTGCTGTTACTTGCCACAAATGATCTTTTCTTCAGCAAGGCTTCATTGATTGGCAAAATGGACTTCTAATTCTTCGATAGTTCATGATCCTCAGAAGGAAAATCTATGCGTTTTTCACACATCATGAAGGCTTGATGAGGCATCATGAACACTCTATGGGTTTCGAGATCATATTCCATATTATCTAGGTCATCTTGAACTTCTATCTCACCATGATCTCCATAAGTAGCTAGACACCAAAAATGTCTTCTAAAAGCTTTCTCCTCTTCAACGTTCTACAAGGAAACTTCGTCAACATCTATAATTTTGATGGTATATTCATCATACAAAATCTTGTATCCAGCTTCAATTTCTTCTAATAATAGCCGATCTTCATCTTCAAAAGGATTTTCATCTTCGTCCTCATACAAGGTAGAAATCAGCAAAAGTGGATAGATATACATCTCTCCATACTTATCATAGAAGGGAACTTAAATTGGACTCCACATTGGCGACAAATGTAGGTCTGGAATGACTTGATCCTCATTTTCATCTACTAGTTCTTTTACTCTGGATCCTTCACCAACGTCAAAGAAAACTAGCACAGAAGACCTTTCTTTATCTTTCTGATTGACTTGAACTTCTTCACAAATCAACTAACTAACCGATTGAGCTTCTTCATCATATCTTGGAAAACCTTCAAAACACTAACTAGACTCCAACTTAGATCTTCTAGGTCTAACTTGAACAAACTCATCCATTGGAGACAAGTAAGGATTTGAAGCATATCCTTGTTCCATTGTCCAATAGTAGTTGGATGTCACCTCCATTCTTTGCTCATTAGAGTTAGAAACCATGGACTAGTAGAGACCTCCTAGAGTGAAAGACTTATTTTCCTTTTAATCATACAAGGTTGCAGCCAAAGCAAATAGATCAATATTTAAAGGCTTCCTACTTTTGGCAACTTGGGTAACCTTAAATCCACTAGGATGAAAAAAAAATGGATGTTCAACCTTTTCCCAATCAATATTTCTTAACCATTCTAGAACAACAACAACAAACTCTATGTTTTTCTATTCCTAGGCTCTGATACCATTTTAGTGGTGAGGTTCTTGAACTTCAAGGTTTGCGAAGGCTTACTCCAAATCTTCATGAAACTGCCTAGGAAAACTAAAAACCATGATCAGAATACGACAAGAAAGACAATGGATATGTTCAATGGAAGCGAAACTACACACAACTCAACCCACAAGCACACTTTATCTCATGGTGCAACAATAGAGGAGTACTACGAGTAAAGGATAACCTTCCAACCAAGCTTTATATTACTTCAACCAAACATAGCACAACTTGAAGAACCTTACAATAATGACCTTGGCATAGCCTTGGCAGTTATAAACTTTGGTGACAAACACTATAAAACACTTATAGAACTCAAACTCAAACATCTTAGGAATTAGGACTCAAGACACACTCTCTTACCAACACTCTTACATTTGAATTTCTTATATAGGCTTAGGATAACCTAAGAGTTTGTGACTTCTAAGCAGCTTTGGGATCACACTAGTACAAGCTTATCTTAAAGATAAGATTCAATAGACTTGGACAGCATGCCTAACAAATGCATGACTTTACTTGGATGGCAAACAATAAGCTCTCCTGGTAAAGATTGGTGCGTTGAAAGGTTGTACACAACTGTGCTTCCCATCCATTGCTTTGCAAAATCTCGTTCAGGAAATTGCAAGGGAATTGGTTCAAAAAAATGGGTTGGTGAATCAACAGAACATTGTTGAGCACTTCCATGAGGTTGAGATGTTGCAGAACACATGGCTCCATTTGATTCTAGTGCAAATTTTTGATGATATAATTGATTCATCCTACCATATTCACAAAGAAATCAAGGGTGGCATAAGTTTTAGTTAGGCTTGTGGTAGATTCTTGAGGAAATAGCTAAGTTATCCTTTGGCACCACTGGACTCTATCTTCCACCATCATAACCGACCATGTACTCCATTCTTCGTTGTCTTCACCTACTCGTGGATGATTCCCACTACTACTGGACTGTGAAAAATGCATCATCTTGATTTGGGACATCTTTAATTCTCACATGAGGAAATCAGGCAGAATATTCACAATGCTAGGAATTCTTTGAATTGTGAAGGAATACTAAGCTAACAGAAATTGCCACTAGTCAAACCTTTGAAGCTTTCGGGATGGATTGATTTTTCACTTCAATAATGTGGCCAAATTGGTTGAATTAATTCTTAGAATGAATGGGCCTTCAATCAAATACACATGAAACTTTTCAAGTCCTTTAATAGTACCCAATATTTCCTTCTCCATGGGCCAATAATTTAGCTCATTTTTATGAAAGACTCTAGATGCGTAAGCACATATTTCTTCATTTTCCTTACAAGAGGCAGCCTTTAGCAAAATCTCTATCCATGCATTGTAACTTGCATCTATGTTGAGAATAAAAGGGCCATGCAAAATTGGAGTTAATGGAGGCAACATTTCACATTCTCATTTTAATGCTTGAACTTGTTTGGTGGCCTTAGCATTCCATTGAAATAGAATTTGATTCTTGCAATTATTGATCTCTATTGTTTTGTGTTAAAGTTTTTCAATATGCCTTGAAACATAATTTAAACATCCCAAAAGTCTTAGAAATTAATCCTTCGATTCTAACTTGTTTGGAAACCATGTTATCTTTTGAAGCACATGCAATTGCATGTGAATCTTTCCATCCTTCAGTGTTACTCCTAGAAACTTGATTTCTCTTTGTGCAACATGAAACTTCTTTAAGTCTCCGAATAGATCAATTCCATGTTTTCTACAAAGGTTAGAAAAGTGAAATAAGTGCTTGACATGTTCACTGATAGTATCTAAGAAAACTAAGAAATCATCAATGTAATTTGCAATAAAGTTAGAAAATGGGTTGAAAATAATATTCTTTCTTCTTTGAAATTGTGACTGCATGTTCTTCAAACTGAATGGTAACACTAGCCACTCGTAAAGAACATGAGGAGTACTAAAGATAGTTTTGTGGATATCCTTCTTGGTGATATTAATTTGATGGTATCCTCTCTTGCAGTCGAACTTGCTAAAAATCATTTTAGTAGCAACCTTTTGGATTAGCATCTCCTTGTTTGGTAACGACCACTTTATTTCTATTGTGACTGGATTTAATGAGATGTAGTTTATTACCATTTGCACCTTTCCTCTCTTTTGTTCAGCATGGTTCTAAACAATTAAACTAGCATAGGCATAATTAGAATAAGATGATCTAATTAGTCCTTTCTTTAAAAACTCTTCAACCTGCAAACAGACTTCTTTGCTATTAGCTAGATTGAGGGTGATAGATTTTCTTTGCATAAGAATGTCATGGACTATAGGGATGTGAGATTTAGGGCCATCAACATCCCAAAATTGAAGTGAATGATCACAACAACATTTCTTCAATTCTTCATGGGCTTTCATAAGCTTGGCCATTTCATCCTCTGAAAGGCCTTGATGCACACCAATAGTCTTCATTACTGGCATTGTTCTTGGAAATTTCTTGAAGTTGATGTGAAATGATGTCAAAAAGGGAAGGGTTATCAGAATCATAAGTGCTTCTAACTTGATCATTTTGCCTTTTGTGCAGCTTCGGTGGTATTCCATTCAGCATGATTTTCTGCTTCTAACCTTTAGAACCTAGTGAATAGATGATCAAATCTACACCAACGGTGTAAGGTGCAATGGAATCCATGAAATGCAATCCCATGATGACATCAAATCCATTGTTAGAAATTTGCACAAAGTTTGTCCTTCCAATGATGACATTTCCTAATTGCATAGGACACATCAAATGAGAATTGTGTGAGATAGCGAACCCCATTCGTAGTATCAATCTTCAATAGCTTTGGATTTTCAACCCAATTCTCTAGAACATCCTTGTGGGAAAAATTCAAGGTGGTACCAGTATCAATGAATGCTTGATACTTCTTCCACTTGGCCATGCCATTGATTGCTAACTTTAAAGGAATGATGATAATGCTCATCATGGAAAGCAATTGCTTAATCTGATGTTGCTGGTGCTGGGGAAGCTTGGCTTTTTGGGAAAAGTCAACTCTCTATGTCTTCATTGATATTGGAAAGCATTTCTCAAAAGAAGTTATGAGAAACCTAGGAGGAACCTTAGATACCATTGTTTTTTAGGTAGCATCTTTGGATGATGATGAAGTGGGTTGCTTGGACAAAAAACTTCCGAGTAGGATTTCTTTGCATCCATAGATAGAAGAACAACTGGGATCATTATTTGCAAAATATGGACTCTGCAAAATAGAAAATTGGTGAGAAATTAAATCATCTTCAGACCCCATTGTAGTTGAATATGGGTCTTCTCCTTGAAAGAAGTTCTGAAACTCTTCAAATTCTTCAGGTGTTAGATCTTGCATCCATGAATCTTCATCTGAATCTTTACCCACTTTCATCATTAATCCTAAAACTTTTTCTAAAATTTCATCCTCATCTGATAGCAAATGAACTTAATAGATTTGTTCTTATTCATCTTCTATTTCTGATTCTTCAACAGGTTCCCATTTCTCTAAATAATGCTCAAAGAAACTTTTAATCTTCAAACTACTTTTCTTTCTGGGACACTCATGGGCATAATGACCATATTCTTTATAGTTATAATAAAAAATTTTCTTTTCATTCAATAGTTGTTTTCTCCTTTTGACTAACACACTTGTCCCTTTTTTAAATGGTCTCGATTTACCTCTAAACCATCTTTTCTTTGTCCATCTAACTTTTCCCAATTTTCTTCCTCCAATTTTTCTACGATATCTACTAGGCTTTGTAGGTGGAGGCCCAAACACATCAATTCCATCTAAATTAGTACACACTTCTACAGACAGTAAAATATTCAGATCTGAAAACACACTACAAATGCTCTAGAGAAATTATTAGAACCCTACAGATCTGAATAAATCATTAGAGGTAAAATATTGCATTGTAGCAGGTCAAGAAACACTATAAATCACTCTCAAAATGTTCTAAACTGTACCAAACATTTGCTGTGATAACAAAATGAAAGCAGAATGAAAA
>MNCI01023340.1:188183-199795 GCA_015680685.1 Gnetum montanum | reverse complement strand
CATACCTTTGTTGTTTTAATCCAAGTGACTACAAAAATCTCTTCATCCATAACATCTCCTTGCATGCTTCTGTGAGGGCCACATACTCTGATTCAGTTGTAGATAAAGTTACTAGTGGTTGTAGACGTGACAACCAACTCACTGCTACACCACCAAAAATAAATGTGTACCCTATAGAAGATCATCTTATATCATGATCAGCAGCAAAGTTTGCATCTACAAAACCTTCAATGTGCATATTAGCATCTCCAAAACATAAGCAATGCACTTTTGTGCCCTTTAAATATTTTAAAATCCATTTGACAGCTAACCAGTGATTCCACCCATAGTTGGTCATAAATCTACTAACTACTCCAACGACATAAGCAATAGTAGGACATGTACAAACCATGGCATACATCAATGATCCAACAACAGAAGTATATGGGATATTTTTAACCTTTTCAAAATCCTCATTTTACTTTGGACAGTCCTTCTTTGATAAATTAAATTGTGCTGGAAAAGGTGTATTTACAGGTTTTGCATCCTCCATGTTGAAATGCTTTAGAACCTTTCCAATGTAATCTTCTTGACTCAACCACAGCTTCTTCCTTTTTCTATCCTTGTAAATATTAATACCAAGAATTTTCTTTGCCTATCCCAAATCCTTCATAGCAAATTCTTTGCCCATTTCCAATTTTAAATGTTTTATCTCTGCTATATCATTTCCAGAAATTAGCGTATCATCAACATACAACAACAACATTGTAAATTTACCTAAAACATCTCCTGAAAAATACACACAGTGGTCTAGGTTGTTTTTATAATAAGATAGCTTCTTCATGAAAGTATTAAACCTTTTATACCACTACCTAAGGGCTTGTTTCAAACCATATAAACACTTTTTTAGTTTACAAACCAGACCTAAACCTTGCTGTTATTCATACCCTTCTAGTTGTTTCATGTAAATTTCCTCCTCCAAATCTCCATGGAGGAATGTTTTTTCTATATCAAGTTGTTCCAACTCTAAGTCCATGTAGGCCACCAATGATAGCCCTAAACATATAGAAGAGTGTTTTACTATTGTAGAAAAAATTTCTTGAAAGTCAATACCTGGTTTCTGTGCATAGTCTTTCACTACCAACCTAGCCTTGAAAAATTTTTCCCCATTTGCCTTTGATTTAATTTTGTATAGCCACCTGCATTTCAAGGGTTTTCTCCCTTTTGGCAATTGAACTAGCTCTCAGGTTTTGTTTTGTTGGAGTGATTCCTATTCATCATTGATAGCTACCTTCCACTTTGTGGCATCAACACATGTCATGGCTTCCTTCACTATTTCTAGTTCACCACTATCGCTGTAAAGTACATAATTAAATGAGGGAGAGTACCTGTCAGGAGGTTTGGTTGTTCTAGTTAACCTTCTAACCCAATGAGACACATCTGTAGCTTGTTGTTCATCATCTTCCACCTCATTTTCTTGCTGTCCTAAGTTCTTAGCTTGCTTCCATGTACTTTTAGCATGTTTTCCAAAGTTTTCAGATCTGGAAAATCCATGAATTTCATCATTTTTAATTTCTTTAGTCACGGTAAAAGGAGTCCTTATGCTTTCTGAGCCATTTTTGTCCTTGTCTTTCTTTTGTAACTCACTAAACATCACATTTTCTCTAAATTTAACGTCCCTTGATCTCACTACATGTTTCAATTTAGGATCCCAAAGTCTGAATCCTAACTCATCTTCTCTATATCCAACAAATATGTAACTTTTAGCCCTGTCCTCCAACTTAGTTTTTTTTTCCTTTAGAATATGCATAAATGCCTCACATCCAAAAACTCCTAAATGACTGTATGAAACATTTTTACCTTTCCAAACAACTTCTGGAACAACATTATCAATTGAAGAATGTGGAGACCTGTTCACCAAATATGCAACAGTCATAACTACCTCTCCCCAAAAATGTCTTAGGGAGACCTGCACTTGAAACCATTGTTCTAGCACGATCCAACAATGTTCTGTTGCATCTTTCAGCAACTCCATTTTCCTATGGTGTACTAGGAGGGGTATAAATGTGCCTAATTCCTTTGATGTTGCAAAAAATTAGCAAATACTTTAGAAGTGTACTCCCCACCATTATCAGTTTGCAAACATTTTATTTTCAGACCTGTTTCATTTTCTACTCTTGCAACAAATGTTTTGAAAACTGAAAACACTTCACCTTTGGATTTCATCATATAAACCCAAACCTTCCTTGTACAATCATCTATGAAAGTCACAAAATAAATAGATCCACCAGGAGAAATAGAGTCATAGTACCACAAACATCAAAATAAACCAATTCTAACTTATTTTTCTTTCTGTTTGTCCAATATCTTTGGTGGATCCATGAACATTTCTAGATCTAGAAGACTCATCTACTCTTCCTTCTGAATCCTAAAGGGTAGACACAACCTGTTCAAATGTCATAGATGAAACACTCATAGAAGTAGTAACAGATGTCACAATTGCAGACCAGGAATCAGGTAAGGAGTCTAAAAAAGCATAGTATTTAACTAAATATAGAATAAAAATTTTATATTACTCCAACTTATTCAAATTTCCCATCATCTCATCCAAATGATCTTGAAAAAACACATCAGATTTCTTCTTGCATCTTAAACCTTTCTGATAAATGTGAAAGGTATTCAAACTTGATACTTTGTCAAACCTATTTTTCAGCGTTTTCCACAGATCATGTGGATCCATAGATTTGATTGAGGCCAAAATCCCATTGCTTAGGGTTGGATAAATGAAAGATAATGCCTTAGTCTTAATTTTCCTCCAATTAGCATTTGACATTCCTGCTGGTTGAGAGGGTTCTAGGGCCTCTTGGCACTCCTTTTGTGCTAAAATAGCCTTCATCAAAATGCTCAAAACGTTACAGTTCCTTCCTACGAATCTTTCCATTGTTTGCAGCCTCTTCATCTCTTTAAATCTAGCTCCAATACCAATTGTTATAATCAGATCTGAAAACATACTACAAATGCTCTAGAGAAATTATTAGAACCCTACAAATCTGAATAAATCATTAGAGGCAAAATATTGCGCTGTAGAAGGTCAATAAACACTATAAATCACTCTCAAAATGTTCTAAACTCTAGCAAACATTTGCTATGAAAACAAAATGAAAGGAGAATGAAAACAGTAAAAATAGCACAAGAACACATAGAGTTATGTGGTTCGGGCCCTTTTTACCCTACTTCCACAACAATGCTAATCTGTCTTCTATTTTTCTCAAATCTTCAGGACACAAGCCATCCTTGTAACTTTTCTAAACACCCAATCTGTTATTCTAAAAAATCTCAGATCAATACCAAGAAGACTCACGTCTACAAGGTAAAACCTTGATACAATGCTTTCACTTCAAAGTACACACCCTAAAGGCTACCCCAAGCCTTCTATTTATGAAGAAACGTGAGGACAAAACCCCAATCCTAATATATGTGGGATAAAACATCAAGCCTCCTATTTATGAGGAAACATGAGGACCAAACCCCAATCCTAATACATGTGGGATAAAACACATCCCCACATCAAATGCAACATAAAAGGAAATACAACAATTAATGTATTTGTCTTCATTTTTCCAACAGCTTTCTGGGTGGAGGCCCAAACACATCAATTCCATCTAAATTAGTACACACTTCTGGAGAGGCTAACAACTTAATGAAATTTGGTAACAAGCAAACTGTACCTCTTTCCTAGCCATGTGAAGAATTTTTGTAAAATAGGTAAAAGATAAATCTACATTCTTTTCAATTGCTTTGTACAACACCATATTTTCTAACTTCGTAGGCAATGCTCCTAAATACAAATATGCTATCAATGGATCACGATGCAATGCTAATCTGTAGACTTTTCTGCATACTCAGCACTAAATTGTTCAAAGTAGGCTAAATTATGCAACTTTGTTTGGCTTAACATGAGCTTATATTTTAGACTAAGATTAATAGAAAAATCATTCCAGCCCGAAACTCTATCATGATTTCCTGCATAAAATTTACTAAAAGTTAACATTAACAATTTGCAATGAACTAGTAGAATAACAGTAACTGCAATTCTAAAAAGATGTAACTCTATGCTTAATAAAAAGCTCTTCCCATTATAGCATTTTACCAAACCGTTCTTTCGAGTTTCGCATGTTGGTTACCGTGCAACAAAAATGAAGAACATAATGATGATTGTGCCAGACGCCTCTACGCTACTCATACTCTTTACATGGGCCTTGCAATTAGTTGCAATTACTTTACCATGTAATTGTTAAAACCGGAAAATATACTAGTGTTTAACTGTTTTGAATGTTGACTAAAATGCAGGTGTTGTTAACGGCTACTGAGTTATGATAAAATGAAATTTTGGTTTGTGCCATTATAACGGAAAACTATGCTATTTAATTTAATTGGTATTTCAGCAGCCATTATAAAGCCAAATTGACCACTCGGTTTCAGGATCCGCGTTAGCGAGGGCAAAGTTTATGTTTAACAAGAACTTTTATGCAAAGGAAACCATTCAAAAGAGTTTTCTTTTACTGAACTGGTTAAGCAGCCATTCCTGAGCTAAGTTGTTTTTCTATCAAACTCCGTGGATCCGTCAGTGTTTCGATTGCCGAATTTCGCTTATCACTGAAAACTTCCTTCGTTGTTTCGATTGCCAAATTTCGCTTATTACTGAAAACTTAACTCGTCCTTATACGGAATGTACGTAAATGGATAAATATATTCCCATTTCCAAACCTAATATCACTGATTAGTGAAAGTACGCAAGCATGGAATATCGTTTTATTGCACCTATAAGAAACAAGTTAACGTGATACTGGAATCCAGAGCCATAAGCAATTCCAAAAGACAGAACGTATCTATCAAATCGAAACATGCCTGCATCGACGACGGCGTTCCCGCATCCGAGGTCCCGGCCATGGAAACCTACTTTGTTGATCACAAAATTGAAAATACGTAAGAGTTTCAGACAATACAATCAACGAGCGATCCAAGCTATCGCTCAAACTAAAAAGGATTATTTAAAAAAAAAAACCACGAAAGGAGATTATTCACATAGAAAAGCCGCATAAGCAACACCACAGGAGCAAATCATTGCTTCTAAGAAACCCTAACTTGCAGAGGAAGAAAAAACTTAACTGTTTTAGAATTCGCGCAATGCTATCAGCAGAATACCAGCTCGGTCTATGGATGAAGTCGGAACACGGTTTTCGTATGAAAAATAGAACAAGCCAAACTGATGACGCAGGCAAACAATTATAAGTAGCTGCTATATTACCAGTGTATGGGGACAATAGGGCAAAAAGAAAGCTCCCATGGATCACTGTTACTGATTATCTGGGTCTACGTTTCAATTAGATCAAAATCTGTCCTTCGCTCCTGTAGTACTTGCTCCTGTTAAAAAATTAAAACCTTTTTATATTTACATATTTATATATATAATCATTGGAGGACGGGTAGATAGATGGTGTCCGAACATAAAAATTTGAGTACTTTTGCCCCATAAGGTTTAATGTAGCTTTCTTGATTATGTTTGAGGCAAATTGTGTCCAAACCGCTGAAAATATATGAATTAGCCCAATTACGTTCGTGTGAGTAGGTTAACTAAATTAGGTACGTATAAGTTGAATTATGTTGTCGTTGCATTATTTTTCAGTCAACCCTTTAAAAAAATTTTGCTAGCTAACGTAGGGGATGCCAACTAAGCTCTAGCTCGTGCTCCTTAAAAATTATTATTGTATCGATAATATGATGCAATAGCAAAGATGTTCAAAGTTTAAATAGTTATTAATAAGATAATTATTTTTAAGATAGGTATTGGACCTATAACATAATTAAACTTTATTTAAAAAAAAAGAAATTTAAAGAAGTAGAGTGTGATAAATCATAAAAGAGTTATTTGGGTGAGGTGGCATCAATTTCTAGAATACTTTGATTAGGATGATGATGATGTACACAAGAAGACATATAGCCAAGAGGATACATTAGAATAATTATAAAGGAATATAATGATGCCTCAAGAATCACTCAAACTAGAAACATTTAGCATAATGAAACAATGAGCTAACTAGTTATGATTTTGAATGAAATATGAGTTGCATAATTATAATTTGAAAAGTATGAAAAAATAAAAATAAGAAGTTTGATTCGAAATGATAAATTGGGATGTGCTACCTAGGGATGTTGTAAAAATATTCATTCAAAAACTATATTCTTGATAGCTATAGGAGACTCTAAAGACATGTGACCCATGCTTGATGGTGCTCCTTTAACAAATAGCCAATGTCCATACCACAAACATTAATGATTAATTAAGTATTTCGTAGGTCTCTCCTTGTTAAGTGGTTTTACTTTCAATGTAGTGGCTACTTGGTTTCATAGTGATGGGTCCATAATGACACAATACAAACTTAATGTAAGTGCTATGGACTTGGTTTGGACTCTCAACTAATAGGTATGGTTGATTATTTTAATCACACTTACACATTGTAACCATAGTAAAGTATATCATGTTCCATTTTTGCAATCCCTTTCTAACCCTATGATTACCTCACTGCTATGTTTCCATTATGAATTTAATGGTTTGGTGTAGCATAGTGGAGGATTTCAACATCAACAATTGTGCATTGGAGCAAGGGAATGTTTTACATTCAATTTGTTTAGTGCCTATGAACACTTATAGGGGTAGAGATACAAGGGAATTAAGGAGAGAAGCCTACTTTGGGGAGGATCTGCTTGCATAACTCTTGTGATTCATGACTAAAGATCAATACCACACCTTCCAAAACATCATGGGTAGCTAATTTACATCTATATATTATTATAAACCTTACTTTGAAATTTGTTGTTGCATCTAATTAAGTCTTATTACTTCTCCTTAATTCGCTTATTTCCCCATTAATGCAACAACAATACAATGTAGGTTTGATTATCTCTAATCATTTTACCCATCAACAAGGCTCATCCCCTAATTGCGCAAGCTCTAGAAAGCCTTAAGATATTCAAAATGCAAGACAACAATGAAATTTAAATTAAAAACTAAGAAAAAATCTTATTTCTAGCATAACAGACTGACTATATACATCATGTTTGAAGGCAATGTAATCCTAACTCTTAATGTAGGTATTTTTGGACTAGAAAATAATAAAAATGAATGGAAACAAACACACATTCATAATTCTCTAGTTGAATGGTCAAATAATGTATTTACAACTATGGAGGTGAAAAATATTTTACATAGCTAGGGCTACTCATTGCCATTTTTGGAGGTTACCTATTCATTTGTGGGTTTTTAATATCTAACCATGAAAGAGTGCAACTCATTTCTAGTGGGGATAGATATGTACCCAAATGATAATTTTTTTTTTAGTTCCTAGGATATGGGATGAAAACTATGGAATAAGAAAGATTTTCTGGGATGAAGATGTTGCTTGTTCTCTATACCAAAAGTGGACTATGATATAAGAGATAACATGTTTCTCACTTTTATGGTGTAATTGATAGGATTTCTTATGTGATGGAAAACTAATTCATATGTTGTAAATCTTAAAATGCATATCATACAAATGGTAGAGAAATTTTGGATCTAAATGTAAATTGGAATGATTCTCATGTTATGTGCTCTCATCCCAAAGAAAAGGGAGTTAAAAATGAATTTCAAGACTTAGCCTTATGTAATGAATCCTACCCGAATATGGACCATTCAAATCTAGTTTGGACTAGAGAGAGAGAGACAGTAGAATTATTTTCTAGTTATGATAGTAGAGCCAACACATATATAGCTGCTATCTAGCTCATTCGGCAATTGATGACTAATAAATAGTTGCTAAACAACTCAATCAAGAATAAGTTATGAGTAGCTTTCATGCTCCCTTATGTGCCTTAAAATTATTAGACAATGGCATAGAGGAGCACTCAAACAAGGAACATTTGCTACAATGTGATAGGTTGTAATAATCACTTACATCAGGATATCATTTGGCACTACTAGTATTTTGAAACTTACAATACAATGTGCATTCAAAAAATAAAAGAAAATTAAGAACAAAGTATTTTTTATATAGAGAAAATTTGGTAAGGTGGGATATATCTTACATGCATTACAAGGTTAATATAATAAAATTTAAATAGTTTGACATCCACATTTTGAGGTACATATACTTTTTAAAAATCCAAATATGATACCTACTAAGGTAAATGAAAAATGGATGTTCATTAATATTTATGGTCTAGTGAGGCTATAAGAAAGAAAGTATTTTAGCAAATTTTTTCTAATATTTGTTCTTATTAGTAGACTCTTATGCATTTCAAAATATTTTAATGTCATTTTACATTCATTTTTTCAAAATTTGGGGTCTTATGAATCTCCTAATATTTCAAGATGAGTATACTTAGAGAAACTTGAGGTAGGAAAAAGACTATATCAACAAGTTAGATTACGTTATGGTGATAGATGCTTGGCAACTTGATTTATTTCCTTGTTCAAAGGCTCAAATAATATCTAGGAGTTCTTTGGATCATTAGACTCTATTTATTTGGACAAAAGAATTACAATAATAAAAACCTCATTTTAGATGGGAGTAGTACTAGAATAAATTTCTAGATGTGCATAAGATTATAGAATACTAATGGTAGCTTGCTCTATAAGGTACTTCTTAATATAAGTTTTTGCAGAAAGTTCAAAGTTTAAGATAAGAGTTCCTTACTTGGAAGCAACTTAATCATTCAAACTAAAATGAATGAGAACATTAGTATTTATAGAATATTCAAAAAGCCTAAATACATTTGTATGAGGAAGGTTGGATACAAGATTATTTAGAAATAGAGATGAACTATCTTTAAGAATATTATGACATTTAGCATTAGGAAAGACAATTCTAGAAGAAGAGATCTAAAATAAAATGGGTTTTTTGGAATGAGAGTTTTAGATTTTTTATATGCATGCTTCACTACAACATAAGAGGAATTGCATATCAATTTTATGAAATATCAATGAAGATTTAGTACATAAAGTGGATGGTATTTTAGCAATTACTATTGAATTTTACAAAAATATTTTTAGCTCAAATCATGTTATATATAAGTAGCATATGAAAGAAATTATATAGAGCACTGATCATTATTCATCATATGAGGATATTCTATTATTGAATCAATGTCCTACCATGGAGAAAATTCAAATAGTGGTTTTCTCCATAGATTTCGATAAATCTACAAGTATGGATGAAATTTTATTTGGATTTTCTAAACATTTTTGGATGATTATTCAAAACAATATTTGTGATGTTATATTCAAATTTTGGAGAACTAGGGAGATGAAATCAAAATGGAAGGTTATGTGGATTGGTTTATTATCAAAGAAAAAGGATACAATTGATATTAAAGATTATCAACCTATTAGCTTATGTATTTTTTTTCAATAAAATTTATTCAAAGCTTATAATACTTTGATTACAAAAGAAACAGCCTCATTTAGTTCTTGATGAAGAAGCAAGTATTGTAGAAGGGAAACAAATCTTAGATCGAGTACATTTGGTGAAAGAGATTCTTTATTCATCTCATTTGGAAAGAAGCTCAACATTTTCTTAAAGATTAATATTTCAAAACTTATGATACAATCAATTGAAGCCACATGAGAGATTCACTACAAAAAACTTACCTTTTCCAATCATTGGATACTGATGAGGCATCCAATGGTATTTTGTATGACAATTGTAAGTCCTAGGTCTAGGAAGTATTTTTCATGTCTTGTGTTTATAATCTAGTAGTCCAATAGAGGTTATTGGTTTTCTAGGATGCATCCTTATTTCTTGGATCATACTTGAAGGTTGCATGCATAATTCCAAGATTTCTAGGATGATTTCAGCTTCATTTGGATGTTCCAAGATCCTTTTTGCATGTTTTCTTGAGTTCCAACTTACACCTAGGATTGGAAAAGACAAGTATTATTTTGAGAAGGGGATGCACTAACAACCCTATGTTAGAGCATCACTTGCATTAATGAAAAAGCATTGATGGATCACCATGTATGCTTGGCTCACTTGAATTTGTTGTGTAAGTGCCTAGTGTTAGCTTGGGTTGCATTGAAAGCCTTCATTAATGCTTAGGTGATGGTGAACCCTCTATGTTTATGCAAAAACTATAAATAGACTGGTGAGTGGCGAGGTACCCCTACACTCAACCATACGAATACGAGCGTGCATGCGCGATCCGGTCGAACTCCGTAGACTAAATGCCTTAACACCACAAGAAACACTTGCGGTTAATCGTTTGTTGTCTTCCCAGGCTTGCTTGTAAGTGTCACAGTGTATGTTTAACCAAGTCTGAGGTATGTGATTTTTTTGGTATTTTTCGGTTTATCTTCTATGCTATCAGAGGAAAGGGTTGAGAAACTAAGCTAACTCTAACTAATGTCCTAATTCTAAGTTAACTAGCATCAGCATCCGTTCCCACTTATCGGACACACCCTGAACTATGCAACTGTGGCTTACCAAACGCTAATCGTTACTGGGATCACCACATGTAACGCAAGTGCTCGAAGTGGTCGTACTGAGGCACCTATTTAGCTTAAGTGTGATAAGAAGCTGAATCCTTAGCTAGCCGTACACATTGAACTACGACTGGGATTACCAAGCACAGAATCCTAGAATATGCTACTGGGTTACCAAGTAGTCTATGCTCATAGTCAAGTCGTACTCACGCATTGTGACAAGCAACCAATTCCTTGATTAGTCGTACATGTCCGTAGACGCTCGTAATCAAGTCGTACTTGAACGCACTAGGAAAGCAGTAAATAAACAACAATAAAACCATGTACTGCAAGGTTTATCCAATCAAGTTCGTCTTTATTGCCGTACACAACTTGGGTTCAGGTTACAAGCTGCTCGAATAAAGAGCCGTTCACTCTAGGACTCCTACTGCGGGCACATGGGAAAAATTCTAACTCTGGAGTGATTAATCTGCCAGAGCTTCGCTACTTCTAGCCAGGATTTGGAAATGAAGGGAGTGTCGCCTCTTATTTATAGATATGGCGGCAGATCGCGATATTGCGTATGCGATATTGTAGGGAAAGACGCGATATCGCGGCTCAGTGCATGTCGCGTCTCATCATACCCCCATGACTGAATGAAGACTCATCCTCGAGTTCCTTACAATGATATCAGGTAGGTATGGGATTATTAGGGGAAATGGAACTAATGGGATGACATGTGAACGGTTTTTATTACAAGACTTGACAAAATCGGTGTTCATGACAACAAGGGTGAATACCTTATTACAATGACATCAGGCCATAGTTGGCAGCTAAGAGAAAAGAGGAGAGAGAATAGAGGAGAAGAAGAGAGAAGAGTCTTGTTGCTGCCAACGCCTAGATTGTGCCTTCCATTGTCCATCCATAAGCGCATTATCGATTCGGCTCCTTGCATAGTGGCTTCAATGCTACTCCATTCCAAGTGTTTGCTTCAGATCCATTCTGTTGTTGTATGATGGCCATCTGCACCCACAACACAATCATATATTAGCAAGGGTAATTGAATCATTAAGTAAATCATACCTTGCTTCGGTTTAGGTTCCTTGGCTAAGTTGTGGTATGGCTAATATGGATC
>MNCI01023340.1:150726-176346 GCA_015680685.1 Gnetum montanum | reverse complement strand
CATCCACTCTACAAATAAGAGGTTCTATTCGAGGGTACATTGATATTCTTGACATTTTTGAACTTAAAATTAATCTTATGTTCATTTTACCTAGAATGAAGAAGGATGGACCAAGAGGGAATGATTAGGGTGTGACATCAAGGGGACTTGCGGATTCTCTTTGGTGACGTCTGTGGGAGTTATCATGCAACGTGGTTGTACTAAGATCCTTGTAAATCTAATGAAAAATGGGAGTAAGAGTAATCAAAAGGGCACTCAAAAATCAAATGTTGTTCCAGGGGGTCCCACTGGAAAGACATGCACCCATGCCTAAAGGTTGGAGATTTCTTTGGATTTAGTAAAGTGAAAAAAGAAAAAAAAAGAGAGAAGAAAGAGAAAAAGGAAAGACAAGAAAAGTGCCATAAAACAAAAATCACTCCTCCCTTGAACAAAATGCCAAGTGATTGTATGCCTTTTTGTTATGGTACTCTCATAGTTGTTCATCATGGGATGAAGAAATGCGATGTCACTGATTAGAGGAATGGACTTGGTCCTGATCTTGGAATGATAGGTTAATGACACCTTAATTATGCTTTACATGTAGGATTCATTGTGCCCTGAGTCAGTTACCTCATGTCCCAATCTCTACAATCCCTTCTCCAATTCATTCCATCTTGTTGCTCATGTATTTGTGACTTGTGTCTTGTATAGCATTGAATTCATACCTCATCATGGTGGTATCAACATGTGTGTGTTTTGTTGCATTGGCCTAGATTACATTTAACCCTTCTAATGCCTACAGACATCTTAAGGTGTGGTTACGAAAGGGCATATAGGTTGGAACCTGCTTTGGGGAGGACCCACTTGCATAACTTTTGTAATTTGTATTTGTTGCACACCACCACATCATCTTATACCCTCTGAGTATTTCATTGCCAAACCTATTCTTTCCTTTGTCATTATTTTATCAAATGTTCCTCAAAACCAAGTCCAACATTAAAATTTTAGGGCAACTTCCTTGAAAAATATCTAACTTTAAAATCATATTAAGTAAGGAATTCAACATTTATTAAAGGCAATGAGTAAGGTATGAAACCATTGAACTCTTTTCAAATAACCTTAGTAACAATTGATCCTTGTGTGATTATAGATGGCCCCTAAAAGAAGACAACAAGGAGAACCTTCTCACAGTGCAACCGAACGACCTAGGGGATGCAGAGGCTAGGGGACTCNGCCCCTAAAAGAAGACAACAAGGAGGACCTTCTCACAGTGCAACCGAACGACCTAGGGGATGCAGAGGCTAGGGGCCTTGTGCAGAACATGCAAAGTAGAAGGAAATCATTCAGCATCCATCATGAACTCTTGTTACTGCATTATCTATCCAAGTAAAGGGAGGAGAGGTTAAGGCCTGAGTCTATGACGAGGAATGACAGCTATTTGCAGCATGGCATGTCAAGGCCAATCAAGTGTTCTTGTAGCTACCGTGTCCATGAAAAATGTCGACTCCATCAAACATTGGAACATCAACATGGATGGCTCATAATCCTCAAATAGAAGAGGAGAAACATCAGGTGCTTCTTCAATGGTATCAATCTTAGAAGCCTAATTCATAGGACAAAGGAAAGACACCCATGGAGGAGCCACCACTACCAGGAACCCCATGAGTTCCACAAGTTTTTTCTTCTATGTATGTGTCCAAATTTTGTGTAATTCTCCACTGCGGCATGAATAAATTTCTAGTCAGTTAATAATCCCATACCTATCCACTATGTATTCAATTGAGCTTTTTCCTCACTTTCTTTAACTCGAGGACGAGTTTTTACTCAGTCGTGGGGGTATGATGAAGCGCTATATAGTTGATGCATCGACTAGGCCGTGTACGGGGCCCTGTATACATGGCAGTGTTGACACGGCCCCATCGACGTAGCCTTCCTACATTGACGGGGCCCCATTTATGCAACCACCTATCCCGGCCTATAAATAAGAGGGCCCTCTGCCTCATTTAGGCATCCTTTTGTCATTGGTAGCTAGACTCTTTCAGTTTGTTTCCATAGGAGTTAGAATATTTTCCCAGTGCATGCCCACAGTGTGATGCTTGTAATTGTATAGAACCTTTATTCAAGTGTGATGTACTTGGACGCACACATGACCGGAAATAAAGATCGAGATTACTTCATCATTACAACATTCACTTAGTTTTAATTGTCTAGTTTAATTGTTAATTTTTATTGTTATTTATTGCTTTCTTAGTTAATATTTATTTATCATCATTTGCTATTCTTGTTGTTAAATGTGGAATGAGTATGAATTAATCAAGAGCATTTAATTATGACTACTTGGTAACCCAGCAGCGTACCTAGGATCTACGCTTGGTAACCCCAGTAGTAGTCATGCACGAGGTCCAAGATGTGTATAGATGATTAAGGAATAGATACTCATCGCACTTAGGCTAGCTTAGACTCATTTCCTATTGCTTATTAGTTTAATTAATATTATCTTCCATTGTCTCTAGGAGTAGCGTTAGTTTAGGATCATATCATACACCTCATTCTAGACTAAACCATATGTGAAAAAGCAAATACTAGTCCAGGTGGGAAGACAACGAACTATGATCAATGTGTAACTATTTAGATCCACAACTAGCCTATCCACAGAGTTCAACCAGATCATGCATGAATGCTCGCATTCATATGGTTGAGTGTAGGGGTACCTAGCCGCTCATCAATTAGTAATAGTGATGTTATAATAAAATTATCTAATTAGGGTCTCAAGTACAAAGAAGTTAATTGTAATAATAGAAACTCAATTGATTCCTTGGAAAAATGCTATTAAATCTTTTTGACAATGCTATTGAAAATTGAGATTTCTTTCATAAACAGTGGATATAGAGTAAGTTATCTTAAATCTATGTTGAGCATCTGAAGAGTGAAATTGAGGATGATATATGTTTAGCTTGCTTGAAGAAGCTCTATTTGCATTTTTTCCTTTGCAAGGAGGAGGTTGTCTTGTACCAATATTCTTATGAGCCATGGATTTTAAGAGAAATGGAATTAAACTATAGCTTGGAGAAAGCCCTTAACAACTACATTGGGATGTCCAAGGTTTGAGTAAATGAAAGTGAGGAAAAGAATGGGGATTGATTTTTTATATTTTTGGCTGTCAAGGATTTTTCCACAAATTGGGATGTTTCATAAAAAAATAAGACATCTTACCCAAGTTATCCAAAGTATAGTGGAACATCTAGAATTGGGATGGGATGTTCTAGGTGGGATGTCTTATAAAATATTGGAATGTCCCAACATGTGGTTCCTATAGTTCCAATGTACATAAAATAGTTGTTTCTTCCATCTACATTTACCATTCCTTAGCATCTTTTTTAAAAGGTTAATGATGACTTTGTTGGTAGCTTTAGCTTGGCCATTTACTTGTAGGTAGTATGGTGATGAAAAGGAATGTTTAATGTTTGGTTGTTAACAACAAGTTTACATCTCTTAGGTACTAACCTCTAGTCCATTATCTATAACTATGATTAAAGGTAAGCTAAAGTGAGACACTATATTATCTAATATGAATTTACATGCTTGTTGAGCTGTTCTTTGTCTTAGTTAAATAGCTTCAACATACTTAGTAAAGTATTCAGTTGTGTTGATGATGAAGCTATTTTTTGTAGTAGACTTGGCTATTATGACTCAAATGATATTGATTCCACACCATTGAAATGATTGTTGCAACTAGAAGAAATGATCACTAGAAAAACTGTTAGATCCAATGTAATAAACTTAACTCAGAATCCCTAGGGCCTTTGAAAAATGTGATTCCAAGTCCCTTGCATAGTTCGAAAGATCACCTAGGGACTTATGAAATGAAAAATGGTGGATTGAGAAAGTAAAATGCAAGAAATTACAGATCTGTAATATGTAAAGAAAGTGCAT
This sequence comes from Gnetum montanum, assembly GCA_015680685.1. Classification (NCBI taxonomy): domain Eukaryota; kingdom Viridiplantae; phylum Streptophyta; class Gnetopsida; order Gnetales; family Gnetaceae; genus Gnetum; species Gnetum montanum. The sequence goes on along the minus strand of MNCI01023340.1, from coordinate 172,434 downwards.
ATTACACACAAAATGAAACTTTAAAACTTTATTAAAATAATAAAGAACAAGTTTCAGAAATGTGTACAAGAAATGCCCATGAGAGAGCAAAGGAGGGTTCATTGCGGTAGGACTTTAGAGCTTGATGAAGTTGATGTGATCTACTCCATGATCTAGATACTAAGTCACTCCTGATGCTTTCAAACCTCTTTTGATGCAACTTTAGATTTGCCACTTGGGTGATTGTCGGGGGGTAAGAAATGTGGAAAATTTAGTTGCCAAATTGCTCCACACTAGGGGCTGGGAATCCTAGAAATGTAGCATTGACACCAAAAATCCACAAGTCTTAGGTGGTGATAAAGGTTGTAATAAGGTTGCATGGGTTCAACGTTGGGAGGCTCCAAGAAGTTGTATTTCTCCAAGGTTGCAAGAGCTCTTGGAAGCCAAAATTGCTATATACTTAGAAATGCCAAGCTATGGAATTTTAAAAAATCATGGAATCTTAAAATGGTGTTTGGGTTTTGGTTTTATAGGTTTTTGGCCCTAATTTTTGTTACAAGTTGGCTGCAAATTTTTTCCTTGTCTAGGTGAGATGGATGCCAAAATTTGGGGGGTTACCATATATAGTAAGTGCAATCTCCCCATGCTCATTCCATTTACTATAAATAGTAATGAGGGAACACCTTCTACAGTGGAGGTAGATCTTCCACACTGAGTCTTTTGGCATCCTTGGTGGTGTGGTTGGTAAACTTTAAGGACATTAAAGTGCAAATATACATGTAGCTTCCATGCTATGGGAGAGGAGTTCCAACGCTAGGGTGGGGAGCCTCCACACTAGGAAAGAAGACCAAAATCCTCATGGTGGGCATTATGTCTCCTCCCACATCTCCATGCTGGGATCTACCTCTCCATGCTGGGGAAAGGTGAGATTTCCCTTTTGCAGGTGTTTCCAACGTAGAAAAGTGTATTACCCCCATAAAACCCATTAAATTGCCATTTTTGGCATTCCAAAATGCATTTTTTACCCTCCCCAAGCCTAAATATAGAGACTAGATGATATTTTTCACTTGGTGAATGAGGCTTTAAGTACTTATGAGGAATTTTCAGCCCCAAAAGTATGAAACATGTGAGATTGCCTTTGTGGGTTATAATCTTTACATTTACAATAAATTTTTTCCTTAGGTTTCATGGGGTGAAGGCTACATGGTGAAAAATTATTATAACATGCAAATTTGCATATTATTTTAATGACCCTTCTTTGTTGGTATGTAGAGGATTGACCGAAGAGGCAATGGAAAAGAAAACAAAGGACCATTATAGGTCCACCATTGGCGTTCCCTCTTCACGCTTGATCCAGCCATGTTGAGACATATTGAAGAGTGCTTGTGATGATGGGATAAGGATATGATGATAAGATGATGATGTTAAGGTTGTGACAAAATGGTTATAAAGGCTAACAATGTGTTCCAAGTGTTGACATAATGGCTACAACATGGTATTAACATGTCTTGAAGTGTTGGTTACTCAGCAAATGCATTTGAGGATCCAATCACTTCACTCTAAGGTTACTTTTTTCGTTGGGCTTTGAGACTTCATTGGCCATTTGGCTTCTTGGAAATTTACTCCCCCTCTTTTTTTTTGATGGGGTGAGACCTTAATTGGGTCTCATTGCCAGGGTCAAGTAGATCTATCTTTCCCATTGAGTGAGTTTTGTTACACTCAATGGACTTGGTTGTTTTCCCATCAAATGGGATGCGTTACGCTTGATGGGATCAATGGTTTTCCCACCAAATGAGATGTGTTACATCTAGTGGACTTAGTGCTTACCACTGAATGAGCTATGTTGCATTCAAGTGGACTTGAGGATGCAGCAAGATGAAGAGATATCACATGACTATAGTGCATGAGTGGGAAACATAGGTTGACATTATTTTCTAAGGTATGGTAGATCATAATTAGGCTATAGGGTTGAGCTCAAGGAGTGGTGCTAGATGGAGGGCAATGGTGCAAGCACTCTTGACATAGCAGGACAAGCTCACTAGATCTTGCACATTGAGATATTGTGATGACTTGCTGACATAATGAGTTGCATCCTTATGAGGGCCTTAGGCTTCATCTTGCAAACACAAATCCAAGGAGATAATAAAACCAAGAAAAAATAGCATGTCATAATTCTACAATGTGTATAGGCCATATAAAAATAATAAAACCAAGCTACCAAAGTTACCAAACTTACTAGTTTAAGGTTGTGGTGGGTCATGGTACTAGTTGAAGGCCCTGGCAAGTTGTGGTGCTAGTTTAAGGTCATAGCAAACCATGGTGCTAATCTAAGGTCTTATTAGTCCATGTCACTAGTTTTAGGTCATAGTAGGTTGTGTTACCTATTTAAAGCCTTAGTAGGCCATGGTTTAGTAGGCTTGCTTATTAATGATTATCAACTACATGTAATATGGCTTTAGATAGGAATGATTGATAGGTTCAGCCAACTCATTCCCATTCATGTCGACTATCTTGAATGCTTTGTTACCATATTCTCTATTGACAAGAAAGGACCCTTCCTAGTTGGCTAAGAATTTATTCACATACTCATCGATCACTTTGAGGACCAGGTCACCATATTTGATCTTATGCTTGATTAAGTTATGATGGTGCTACTACTTCTACTTGTCTTGATAGTATTTGATGTGAGTAAGCATTTTCATACATTACTTCTTCATTGAGTCTAGGGTCATTATCCGCAACTCCTTATTTTACTCATTGTTGATGAAGTCAATCAAGGCTACTCGGAGTGATGGCACTTGCAATCTAAGAGGTTAAATGGCTTCAGAACCATAGAATAGGCTATAAGGGGTTGCACTAATTGTCATGTGGTAAGTTGTATGATAGGCTCAAAGTGGATGAATGAACTGCTTATGCCATTTCCACTTGCTATTGTTGAGAATCTTCTTGAGCAAGTTGATGATGGACTTGTTACTTACTTCTTCTTATCCATTGGGTTGAGGGTAATAAGGCAATGAAAAAGAATGCTTAATGCTTAGGTTGTGACAAAGATCTTTCATTTCATGGCTAGTAAATTATGGTCCATTTTCTGTAAGTATGATCATGGGTATGCCAAAATGGGTTATAATGTTATCCAAAATAAACTTGTAGACTTAGTTGGATGTAGTCTTCCTTAGGGGAATAGACTCAATCCACTTGGTGAAGTATTTAGTTGTGGTGATGATGAAGTTGTGCCCTACAGAAGACTTAGCCATTATAGGTCTAATGATATCCAACACCCATCATTGAAATGACCAAGTGATCTGAGTTATATGAAACTTAGTTAGTCATACATGTATCAGGTTACTATGTCATTGGCACGTGTCACATCGCTTAACCTTATATGTGTAGTCACTTTTCATATTGGGCCAATAGTAGCCTCACTGTCTAATTTTAGTGGCTATAGCTCTAGGTCCTATATGTCTTCCACAAACATCCTCATGAACCTCCTCTCAGATTGTTCTAGCTTTAGTTTTACCCAAGCACTTTAGTAATATGCCATCGTGGGATTGTCGACATAATGTGTTATCACCTACAATGACATATTACTTCAAGAATTTATTACAACATCCTTTGTAGTAGTAGTTAGGACTTCTAATGATTCACCATGAAAATGGTATAATTTAATATCATCATACCACTCTTTGAACAAGCAGTATGAATGATGACCACAAAGGTATCCTCAGTGTTTTACATGATGAAAATAGTATAGTCCATAGTTAATGTGGGCAACTTACTAAGCACATCTCGTGTAACACTAAGTGATAGCATTGAGATTGCATCAACTATGACATTCTCATTTTGGGATAGGTTTTGGATATCAACGTCTACAAATTATTATAATAGTTGCTTCCCTAGGTCACAATAAGATTGTAAGTGTTTGTCTTTACAAGCATAGACTTCAGTTACTTGGTTAACCACAAGTTGTGAATCATCTTTGATCATTAAGCATCTAATTCCTAGGTTATAAGCTACAATCATCCTTTTGATCAAACCCTCATAATTTGCTATGTTGATTGTGCATGGAAACTCAAAACGATAGACAAAGGTTTGGATTTCACTAGATGGAAATGTTATGATGGAAGCAACGTTGGTCCCATGGGTAGTTGAAGCTCCATCAAAGTGAATGGCCACCTCATAACCCTTAGGCACTTGGCTAATGGTGTTAATATGCTCACTAGGGAACTTAAGATCTATGGCTGCTTAGTCATCAACAAGTAAAATTTTGATTTGTACAACTATAACTTGACCTTTCATCGAGGATTGAGAGACATAATGAACATCAACCTCCATGATTATGGCTTTCCATTGGGCTATACAACTACTTTCATAAATGTTGGTTTTTATGGCTCTGAGCATGTTGTCTTTGCAAATGATGTTGACTTGGCTTCTAAAGAGGTAGAGTCTCCACCTTCTTTAACGAGAAGACTAGTGCTAGACAATAATTCTCCACTTTAGTGTATCAAGTCTTATGGGAAATGCATGCATGGGTATGGTACTATACTAGAATCTTTGCTTCATCATCATGCTTTTGACAAAGTAGAGATGCAATGGAAGTGTTAGAGATGGCAAGGTAGATGTAAAATGGTTTACCCTCTTGTAGAGGATAGAGAGTTGATAGTTGTTCCAACTCTTGCTTAAGGTTTTCAAAGGCCTCTTGGCATTGATCTATCCACTCATAGTAAATCCCTTTCTTAAGTAAGTGTTGCATAGAATGTAACTTATTTGTAAGCCTATTAATAAACCTACAAATAAATCACAATCTGTCTTGTAATTCCAAAAGCTCCTTAAGGTTGGTAGATGCTACTTATTTGGATATGGACTTATTAGGATCAACTCGTATCCCTGCTTTAGATACTACAAATCTAAGCATTTTATTGATCTTGATACCAAAGACATATTTCCTAGGATTGAGCTTAAGCTCATACTTGAGGCATCATTTTAAGCACAAGATTTATGTCATTAACATGGTTTTTGGCCACTTTAGACTTAACAGCTATATTATCTATGTGATCATTAAGCAAACCTAGCATGTAATTATTGAAGATATAGGTCATGACTCATTGATAAATTACTCTTTCATTCTTAAGACCAAAGGATATCATGGTATATCATAAGATACCCCAAGGGGTCATGAAGGTTATACTAAGTTGGTGCTCTCCATTAATCTTAATCTAGTTGTACCCTAAGAAATCATCCATAAAAAATAATAATGCTTGTCTAGTAGTAATATCGATAAGTTGATCAATACGTGACAAAGGGAAGTCATCCTTGATGGTTGCTTTGTTTAGGTCTGGGAAATCGATGCAAATATGGATACTTCCGTTTTTCTTAGGGATTACTACTATGTTGGATACCTATTCTACTTAGTCAATAGCCTTAATGAAACTAGCTTGGTGGAGCTTTAAAATCTCATCACGAACTACCAAGGCCAAATCAAGTCTAATCTTGTGTACTTTCTACTTACGTGGTCTAATGTTAGGGTCAGGTATGATGTTATGTTGGAACAATTGTGGAACTAGACATGGCATATCTTCATATGACTAGGCAAAGACCTTAATGTTGCCTTATATAACCTTGATGATGATTTGAGCTTGTTGAGGTTCCAGTGAGGAACTTAGTTCAAGGTTTTTCTCCTTACCACTATGTGTTTTGACATAAACCTAAGTTAAAGAGGCTTCAATTATGTTTCCTACCTCTAAGTCAAGGGTTTTAACTAGGTTTTTAGGCCATTCTAGATGACTCTCTATTGAGGCTACATAGTTGACATGACTCTCAAGCTCAAGATGTAGACAATTAGGGTCAATATATCATTCTACATCACCATGAGGCCCACTTAGGCTCAAAGGTAGATTGATCTACTCCTAGGTACTCATACTATGATCCTGCATGTTAACCAAAAGCATATTAAGTGGCACTTTGGTAAGAATAAATAAACCATGCTAAAATATAATAAAATTATGCAAATTCATGTTATTCTAATGCAAACAAGGTCATACAAGGCTTAAAATAGAGTAAAACAAGTAAAGAAAATGCAACAAGGGAATAATAAAGGGAATTATGAGAAATATGGCTACAAATGGTCAAAAAGGGCCAAAATTTTACTAGTTTTCGACCTTAGTAGGCCATGATGTCAACTTAGCGTCTTGGTGGACTATAATGCTAGTTTAAGGCCTTAGTGGGCCAGAATGCCAATTTAAGGCCATAGCAGGCCATGGTCACATGGTGCCAAATGGTGGTTAGTGAAGGTCAAACCCCCTTATATGATACTAATCAAAAGCTAAACAAAGCCAAATAAAGCTAAAATAAGGTAATAAGGAAAATATAAGGTTGTATAAAGGCTATAAGAAATTTTTCAAGGTCAACAATGCAACATAAGGCCAAAAACAAGTTGAAACATTATGTAATAAGGCTAAATCAAGAAAAACAAGCTACATATGATAAAATTAGGCTAATATAGGTTAAAATGGTTTAGATTTGTCTAGTTTTAGGCCTTAAGAGGCCATGATTTAAGGCCATAGGGCTGTTAGGTAAGTTTGGTCATTAGCTAGGGCTATTTTCAGGCTATTTAGACCTAGAAATCAAGAGTTTTGAGGCTTCCACACTGGGCCCTCTTTGCTTCCATGTTGGCCAGTGTGGTAGAAGGAACCCTCACCATGGAAACCAAGGAAAATAGGTTTTAGGGCATCTAGAGGTCAAAAATTAAGGTTCATGGGCATTCCTAAGGCAACACAAGGCTAGGTATGTCAAAATTAGGTATTTTGGAAGTCTGTAAAGGTGAAAAAGAAGGTTTTAGAGCTTAACCTCATTACTTTCACTTAGCTAGAATGGAAGAAAGGGGGATCAGTGTAGAAAAATAAAATACAAGAATAAAAAAGCCCAATAATGATCAAAGAGGCACATGGAACCCATATCTAGAAGTTGTGCATCCACTAGCTTCATTTTGATATCATTTGAGTTAGTTTTGGGTGTTAAAACACATTGGAATGGTTTTTCCCCATTTTTCCATGATAAGCACAACATACCTAGCATAGAAGAATGGGGGGACACTTTTTTAATGTTTTTAGCATGATTTGAAAGCATGTTGACTAGGTTATTAGGCTCCTAGGACTATAGATCATGATTCTACAAGTTTCTGGTTGATTTTGATTATGTTTGGAGGTCATTCAAGGGTGCCTAAGGTCTTACCCCCTATTTCCATTATGGGGAAGTTACTCCAACATGGAAGATTAAGGGGAATGGGTTTTGAAGGTTAAAATAAGGTCAAATGAGCAAAATCTTAAGGCTATGAGGTCCTAGACTTTTTTGGCATAGATCCTTGGCTTTTGGGAGTGTCATCTTTCCACCAAAAATGGGAGTTGGCATTCATCCTGTCCAACATGGGTGAAGTAAAAATCCTAGATCTAAACCAATTCAAGTTGCAATTGATTATGCATGTCAACTTCTGGAGGTGCTAAGATCAAAAGTTAATGTTTTAGTTTAAAATTTGATAGTTTTTGGTATTATTAATGCTTTTTGAGCTTCCCCTCTTTCTTCTATGCTGGGGATGCTTTAATTAGTGTGGAAGATTATGGGAACAAATTTTTGATCATTTAGGATTAGTTTTATGAGGTTTGAAGGATTCAATGGATGATATCAAGGTTCTAGAATATATGCAAGGTCATTATTTTATGTCATTATAAGGTGTCTATGGGCCCCAAACAAGTCCCCCTTCAGTCTTCATGTTGGCCAGTGTGGAAGAGAGGGTCCCCAGCATGGAAGAGTCACAAATATTAGATTTAAATTTTTTTTACCTAAATCAACCATGCATGTGTGCTTCCAGGGTTACTAGGATTGAGGACTAGGGTTTAAGATCAATATTGGTTAATTTGGAGGTTCGATAGGTGGTTTTTGACCTTTCCAACTTTCTTCCACATTGGGGATGGTATGCTTACCATGGAAGATGGAGGGAAGAAGGTTTTTAGCCATTTGGAGTCACTTTTATAGGGTTTTAGGGCTCTAGAAGGTGTAACATTGATCTTAGGTTTCATGTAAGACTATAGGGTGTCTTCGTGAGGTGTTTGAGGATCATATTTGAGGACCCCAAAAGTTCCCCCTACTTTCATGCTAGCTATCATGGAAGAGGTGCCTCCTAGCATGGAGGAACTAAGGGGCCTTAATTTTTGTCATTTTATTAATTTCTGTCCATGCATGTGGGTTTCTCAGGTTGTTAGTATTAACTAAGGTTTCCTAGTGTCAAAACGTGATCATTTTAGGGGTTTGTTAAATGATTTTTGATATTCCCTCCTTTCTTCCATGCTAGGGTTCCCATGATTAGAATGGAAGATTAGGGGGAAAATTTTTTTGGCTATCCATTATCAATTTTGATGAGTTTGAGTGTTCTAGGATGTAGAAACAAGATCCTAGGATGCACACAAGGCTTTCTACCATTTGTTTAGGGTACCTAAAGGCTATTTTTAAGTTCCCCCAAAGTTTCCTCCTACTCCCATACTAGCTAACATGGAAGAGATGTTTCCTAGTGTGGAGGAACTATGGGGCTTTGCTTTTTTCTAATTTTCATCAGTTTTGGATATGCATGTGTGTCCATAGTGTTGTCAGTATTGATTCTGAATGCCTAGCATCGAAATTTGGTTATTTTGAGGGCTATGAGAGGCTTTTTGGGCTTTTCCAATCCATCCATATTGGGGCTAGGAGTCTTAGCATGGATGGAATACTCCTCACTATGGAGAACCTAAGGGGAAATTTTTTTGGTTATTTCAAGTGGCTTATGGAAGTCTGGTGGCTTCCAGAAGGATTGGGTTTCTTTCAGAAGTCAAACTACATGCAAACTTCAATAGTTTTGACTTTCCTCCATTCTTCCATGTTGGTACTAAGAATGATTAGTGTGGATTAGGTCCTCCCTAGCATGGAAGAACCTTAGGGAGTTGATTTTTTTTGATTTTTTGCAATCTAGTGGCTTTCAAAGAGGCTGCCAAGGTTCTCATGTTAATACAAGATAATTTAAGGTTGTTTTCTTGATTTTGGAACTCCCAACTAATCTTCTTAACTCCATATACCTTTTTTCCATGCTAGGAAGTGTGGAAGAGATCTTACCTAGCATGGAAGAACCAAGAAATTTAGATATAGGCTAGTTATACATCCAATTGACCATGCATGTCAACCTTTGGGGTTATCGGTATCGATGGTCGATGGTTGGTGTCAAGATCCAATGGTTTGGAGGCTCCTAGGTATCTCATGAAATCTCACACCTCCTTATTCCACATTGGGTATGATGGCCCTAGCATGCATGAGAGGGAAATTTTAGTTTTGTGCCATTTTGAATACTTTTGAGGTCTTTGGAATCTCCACAGTGTTCTAGCAGGGCATAGGGATCACCAGGGTAAGTTATTTGGCTATTTTGGGTTAATAAATTAGGATTTCAAGAATACCCCCTAGGTTTCCATGTTATCTCCATGTTGGGAAGTGTGGATGGGGGATTCACCAACATGGAATAGGCTATGGATGGACAATCTAATTGTCTAATAGTCAATCTAGGCTATTGGAGACTATGAGGGTGTACTAGGCTTTGAAAAATGGCTACTAGGTAGTTGATTTAGGTAATTTTTGTCTTTTCCCCATCCATCCATGCTAGTGTTAGGATGATTATCATGGATGAGGGTTTTCATAGTGTGAAACTACCAAATCCAAAGGTTTTGACAACTTTCAACTAGGTTTGGTGAGGTTCCAAGGCTATTGGGGATGTTTGGAGGGGTTTTAGGTCATGTAGGCCTACTTTGAGGGTCAAAATTGGGCTAGATGAGTGTTGCAGAGTAAGAATTGTTGTTAACCCCCTTCTTCCATGTTGGGAACTATTTCCCTAGAATGGAAATCCAATTTTTCTAGTTTTGTTCATGTCTAATCCCTTTTGGAAGCCTGGGGTTGAAAAAGGTAGGTTTTGGCTACTAAAAATGGTAAAAAAAAAAAAAAAAAAAGCTATGTTTTAATGGTTTTATGAAGTGGTAAGTATGTATCCATGCTAGGTATGATATCCCTAGCATGGTTGCATGAGAGTTAAGGTTTGGCCATGGATTTAGATGTTTAAGGAATTAAAACCCAATGTTGATGCAATTTGTAGGCCAAGAGTGTGGGTGTATAGTGGGGTCCATAATCCAAAAATTTTAAAATTTTAAAAGTGAAATTATCTCCCATCCATCCTAGCATAGAAGATACTTTTTCTCCCCTACACTTTATTTCACTTTGAGTTATGGTGCAATGAATCAACAACTAGGGTTTAGAGGTGGATGTTTAGGTTTTGATGGTGTTTTTTATTGTCGAATTTTCATAATCTTTAATCATAATCCTCATTATGGAAAAAAACACATTGGCAAAGAGCTTAGGTAGATATTTTTGTAGTATAAAACATAAATCCTTAGTGTGAAATCCATAGACCTTTCCTACAGCTAGCATTGAACCTTCTTAGACTTCAATAGTTCTCAATGTTAATCTAGCCATGGTGCCCAAGAGGTGTGGGGGAAAGTGTAGAAACCCATGAATATAGAAGATGGATGCACATGCTAGGGACCTATCATGTCTACCTAGGACCATCTCCATCCAAGCTTCCTCTACTACTACTCCAAGGTAGGCAATTCTACCCATATTTTTGCTTTAGTTTCTAGCCATTTTTTATTTTTCTTGCCATATGTGGGATTTTTTTTCTTTAGATCTACACTAACAGAGGTGGTAAAATGAAATTTTGATGAAATACCATCTCTTATGTTGGTCGTTTCTACATATATCTATGGTTTTTTCATTATTTTTGTTTTGGTAGATTTGATTTTTAAAATTAGGCTTATTGTTTTCATGCTTTTTTCCTAAACATTGGGGGCAAGGCCATTTTCCTCAAATCTAGGACGAAAGATTCATCAAAATGTAATTTTAATGGAATCATATCCCTTTATTTTGATGTGTTTTCAAATGGTTATTAATTACCTTTGCTTTTTTGGCTATTTTTCATGTCTATGTCAAATTTGGCTTTATGAATTTTAAGCTTTTTTAGTGATTTTTGCATGAAAAAGCAAGCAAAGTTGTGTATTTTTTATTAAGAAAATAGCTAAAAATTTTATAATCTGATGTCATGGGTCTGTAGCCCTATGTTTAAACTTTCCAAAGGCTATTTTCTCATTTTGGGTTAATAACAATGAAGTTATGCCTATTTTCGTGAGGTCACACAGTTATGTTTTTATGCCATTTTTTAAGAATTCCATGTAGATTCATGAATTTTTCTTAAGTAAACGGTAGGTGTTTTGGATAATTTTTTGGTTATGTCAGGGTGGTTATTGACCTCAGCTTTACAATAGAGGTGGAATTACTCCATTTGGATTAAAAATGAATTTTTGATAAATTTTTTCATTAGGCTTGTGTCAAAAAGGGGTTTGTGGCATTTTTAGATTTTCATACAAATTGAATTTTTTTAGAATAAAAAAAATGATTTTTAATTTTTATTAAGTATGTATGTATAGGTATTGATTAAAGCTTTCAAATAGTGATGGAATCACCTTATTTGGAGCTCAAACAAATTTTTGGTGAATTTTCTCCCAACCTTGAATGAAAAGGGGTTAATGGTAACAACTAAGAATTTTTGCTAGATTTGGCTATGTTTCATGCAAATGTGGTTATGTGTTTCTAGTTTTAATGGCCATGGATGAAACACTTAGGATTTCAAGATTCCTTCCATGATGGAATAACTAAAATTGAACCTAAGATGAATTTTTAATAAATTCTTGGTTATGGATGTGCCAACAAGGTTAAATTTTGGTTATAGCACATTATCCCTTTGGATATGGATGTGATTGACATGTGTAGATATTTCTCTTATTAACTTCCATGTCCTTGGGCATGTTATGAAATTTATAAATTTGGTTTTAAAGGCTATAAGTAATTTTTTCTATCTTTGGTAATGATTATGCTAATGGCTATTTTCTAGATTGCATGTTTGGCTATGTGTCAACTTATTGTGTTGTCTAGGCTATAATGTTTTGGCTATGATGTATAAGGTTATGAAAGGTGGTAATTGTGTTCTCATGAATTCATTAAGAAAAATTGGATAAACATATTAGAGCTTTTTACATGGGCTAATTTCACCCTTGACTAGGATGTTTTTACAAACTAGTTAAGGAATTTTGATTGGTCCTAATATTTTTGCTTCATCATGTAGGATCTTTCTGAAGCCCATACTCATCATCATGGAGTTAGTGGGCATCCTATACTACATTTTCCACCATAAAGCAAATACCCCTCTTCCCAATATGACGTTGAATAAGGTCTCACTGTGGATCTGGCCAGGGGTAAGGGATTTCCTTGCTTACATCATTTAGAACTTTAGTATGATGGTGTGGTCACACTTGTTTGAGGATGTAGCCAGGGTCATAGTGAGGGCACCATTACCTCTAGCATCTATCCTAGTTGCTATTTTTATTACAAACAGCCCACCTCCTAAGATAGTAGGGGAAAATGAAAATGTGATTAGTCCATGGTACCTCATAGAGTTCTAGACTATGCCAGAGTATAGTTGGTATAATGCTGAAAATAATCTAATGGTGGCACATAGAGCCCACATGTTGTTCTAGAATCAACTTGGCATTGTGTATCATATATAGGGGTAAGAATGGTTGTTGTAATATTTTTATGTTATTAGGATTTATTTGTTATACTACCTTTTCTAAGTTTGTTGGTTTTTTAAAATTCTTATAGGTATAGGATCAATGATCAAGGCTTGATCACTAATGATCAAACCTTGGTGGTGGCTCAAACCATACTAGATGTATTCATCCAAGGCCCCTAGATTAGAACTATTATGTATGAATAGTTAAGAGGGGACATTGATTTATACACTAGTAGATTCAACCTTAGTTACAAGAAAAGTGTAGATGAGAGGACAATACACAACTAGTCGATGGGCTCCAAGAGTTTCTTGGATCAAACCCTAGTAGCTAGTACCTCTACTCAAACCACAACAAAGAAGAAGAAGAAAGGTAAACATAAAGGCTATAGCTTCTAATGTTTTATAGTAATAAAAACTCTAAGTGTTTTATTAAACTTGCTTATGTTGATGCTAAACATTAGTTGTTGTCTTGTAGGGCCCTTCCCCTTTGTTGATGTCACCTTATCACTTACAAGACATCATAAGGATGCCCTCATCCTAAAGTTTAGCAAGGTGATACCATCATAGGAGTTGCTGAAGGAACAAACACTTGGTAACATTAAAGTAAACATTGAAAGTGTGAGTTTTCTTGAATTTTTATGGTACCTATCCCTTCCATCCCCACCATAGGGATGTTAAATGTCATCAACTCCTTCAATGAAGAAGCTGATTACTTTTGAATTGCCTTCTAAGGTGTGCCAATTACTATTGCCATCAATGGGAGAAACTTTTGCAACTTGTTTGGTATCCTTGATAATGGGATAAAGGTTGCCATAAAAATAGTGAAGGAAGTGGGCCATCATGAAGAAGTTATAGAGTGGCTTGGTGCTAGCATGGATCACTCTAGAATTTCCATGGATTAGCTTCACAAATCCTAATGCAAGGGCTTCATATCCTTTGTTTAGGTCTCAAATGTTTCCTAAACTATTATTAAAAAAGAGGGTAATTGGCATCACACAAGGGTGGACCTTTAAGAAGATCCTAATAGATGAAATTAGGTTGAATTGGATGGCTAATTTGGCTATTAGGCTTTAGGATGAGATCCTTAGATTTTGTCAGGGCACATCTACCATAATCCACATGCATTTTGAATTTTTTGTAGCTTACTTAAAGAGGTTCATAGAGTTCTTGGTGGTGTAGAGGAATGGATGATGGGTTGCCCAAGATCTAGACCAACTTTCTAAGCCTTGGATAAGGCACATTTATCCAACTGTGTAGGCCTAGAACCAACCAAAGAAAAAGGAGGATTCACTATCCATTACCACCAAGGGTTTTGATTCTATATGGTGTGAATCCCCTTACATCTTGAAGGAGCATCCCCTCATGATCTCGACAAGTGTCTTGGATGTCAAAAGACAACACAGAGAAGCTAAAGAAGAAGGTGGGACCAAGCTCAAGAGGCCCATAGAGGAACCACCACTAGCATCCGACCAACCTACTCCAAAGAACCTTAATTTTAAGCTTAATTCATCATAGTAGGTTGTCACATGTACGATTTATTTATGTTTTGGCTATTCTATGTTTTAAGGTCTTATGACTATATTATGGTTTCTTTTGTTAATAAATTTTCTATGTGCTATGGTTGTAGACAAGTTTCAGGTATGGTCGCCCAAGCTACCACGAAGGAGAAGGCATAGAGATGTGCAACTATTGTAGCCATGGAGGAACAAAGGCAAGTAGAGGAGGTTATCTTAAAGGAGCATGAGGCTGAAGGATTTTCCAACATTGATCTAGATACCTTGTTCGATGAATTAGTGCCAAGCACATCCTCCATTGTCATCCTAGAGGAAGAGGAGGAAGGGCCAGGTATGCACATGTCTTAATACTAATTCTTATAGCCTATTACTTTAAGTTTGGTTTTCATCCTAACCATTCAATGATTGTTCTGCTTATAGTAGTTTTTGAGCCACCAATTCAGTTCCATGTCCCTAAGCTTTGTGTGAAACCATGCGTAGAGTTCCCAGATAAGGTGGATATCATGCGCAGGATGGTTAAGTACATCAGGGACAAAGTAGTAGCCTTTGTGGAAGCCTAGGTGGCTAACTTAGGGAAATCATGGACAAAAGAGATCAAATGGGCCCACTACTAGAATGCCATCTAGGATAAAGTAGTGCTCTCATGCAAGATGGCAAAACAACAGATCTAGATAGACCTCATCTCCTAGAAGGTTGAGGATTGGAAAGATCACTACACTAGAATCCTAGAGTGGGGTAGGAAACAAAAGGATCACAAGTAGTAGTATAAGGCTAATTGTGAGGCCTACCTAAAGTGGCTCAAAGAGGATTTAGTTGAACCACACAAGAGAGAGTTATTCATTCACAAGATCTAGGTGGAGAGTGCCTATCAAATTTTTCATTACTCTTTAGATTACCACTATTATAGGTGAGACCTCTATAGTTACTATTACCTAGGAGCCTCCTACTTGGACCATGGTAGATAGGACTATCATCCTCACTAGCATTGATCTTGGGAATATTGACTAGGTCAATATGATGGAGGATCAAATCCTCCATCATTTGGAGGATGGCTTTCCACATCTATCCTTGGAAGTTGTGGAGTTGATGTCCCCATAAGTTTGATGTATTTTATGCTTTAATTTTTGTTTTAAGTTATAGTTTTGGCTATTGGTTACTAACTGGATATGTGTTGTTCTATTTTAGGCATTAAGAGACATTGGTAGCCCCAATGGTGAGGGTGGAAATGACCCACCATTTTCTCCTCTGAATGTCCTTTAGCATCCTCCATCCACATCTTATTGGCTATTTGTTTTTATTTTTATGTTGATGGCTATTGCTAGCCAAGAATATGTTATAGATGACTATTTTTATTTTTTGACATTTTTTCCACATAGTGTGGCCATGGCTATGTATGTTATAAACATTTTAAATTTAAATTTTTGGTTTCATTTTTTGGCTATATATATATTATTCTAGTAAGTGTTGTAAATGTTATAAATGTTGTGAATAGCTATGTTGAAATTTTTTGGTTATAAAATTAAATAGCTAATTGATGTGATGATAGGTTAAATAAGAAAAATATAATCAAAGAGATGTTTACCAATTTTAGGCCATGGTGGATGTAGGTCGTATTGTTTTGGTAGACATTGGCAATTTAAGAGCATGGTAGGTTGTAATGCTAGTTTAAAGTCTTAGAAGACAATGGTTGAAGAGAAACTTATATTTTTTTGACATTTTTTATTTTAAAGTTTTTATTATTTTTTCTAGTTTATATTATGCTAAACAAAGAAAATAGAGAAAGAAATAAGGCTATAATAAATGAAAATGCAAATAACAAAAACTCCTAGGCTATATGCATAAATAGTAAAATAAAATGTAAGAAAAAAAGGTAACAATTGATCATAAAATATAAAACTTAGGCTAAATGGTTATGGTACAAATGGCTATAAAAGTTCATAAGGGCATGACATGGAAGGAGTAGGAGTGCATGTTACTTATGCAAACTCTTCCTAATATTTGAAGGGTTAGGAAATGTATAAGGCCTTTTCTACATAAGTTTGTATTCATCATCCCCTTCACTGATGATGTTGAAGGGGAGTTCATCCCATGACAAATCTCATTGCCCATCATTGTTGTTCTTGGGTTTCTCCTCTCTCTTGGGTTGGTGGACTTCATGGTTGGGAGTTTCCTCCTTAAGTTCCACTTCATGCCCTTGCTCTATGTTTATGTTGTTGAAATTTAGGAGAACCATGCTATCACCATGGATGATGAATTCACTTCCCTCATAGGGAAGGTGAATTTCTTGGTGGATGAGTGAGGACATGGCTTCTAACTGAGCCAACCAAGATTTTCCAAAATTAAGGTTGAACCCTTGTGTCTCCTTCACCATCAAGAAATTGATGATTATGGGGAATTTCTCCCCTATTATAAAGTCCAAGGAGATAGATCCCTTGATAGCAATCCTTGATCCATTGAAGGATTTGAACACTATGGGTATTGTAGGATGTATTTATTTTGTTAAATCCAAGTGTCCAATGATGATGCATGGAATGATGTTTGTTGTGGCTCCATCATCAACATGCACCCAATGTACTTTAAACTACCCTACATGTATGGTTATCAATAGAGGAGTCCTAGTTAATTCACCATTTTAGGGATTGACCTTGATTTCTCTATCATGCAATACTAGGGGTGTTGATTCTCCTCCCTTAGTGAGGGAAGAACCATTACTGCATGGATGGATTCCTTGTTAGTGGGGATGTCCTAACTAATGGGGATGGAAGTCAACATTTTGACTCACACCTCATGATGTATTGCAGAAGTCATGATTAGGTTGTACAAGCTTAGAGTTGTATTCTTTTGCTTGATGGATTGCCTAATCTAATCCATCATACTGAAGAATTTTTTATTATTGGCCATGGTCTTGTCACCCCAGTTGTGTTTCACTTCCTTCATGCACCCCAAAATGTGAACTATAGCCTTAGGTAGTTGTTACTAGGGCTTCTCCTCTTTGTTCTAGTTATGGACTTTAGGGTTGTCCTATGGCTTGTTGATTGAAGCAGGTTGAGCATAGGAGGTCATGGATATAGCTAAGATGGGAGTGAGCTTGGATGAGTCCACTTCCTTCCATGCCTCTATCTACTTGTTACCCTTGTTTCTAGACTTTTGCTTATGCTTCTTCCTTTGATTATTTTAGGTTTTTTGGTTGTTAGTCATTGGTTGTGAGGAAGAGGTAGTAGCATTGACCATCATAGAAGGTCATTATGTGGTCATGTTAGTTGGTTCAGCTATGGCTAGTGGGGTTATGTTAGGTTGGGACACCCTGATGAAAAAAGGTTTTCTTGGAGGCACCTGCAATGGAACTCTCATCAAAAAAGGGGATCTTGATCTAGTGGAAGCTAAATAGGCCCTTCCATCATGAGGGAATACCTAGATCACAAATGGTTCCCTCACTAGTCTCTGATTATCATTAACATTGAATGCTAAAATAACATAAGCTTCATTATTTGCATTTAGTAGGTCCTTATACACTTACACATCAATGAGAAAGGTTAAGATGCTAGAATAGATGTAATTGAGGAGTATTTAGTCATAGGGGGAGGGAATATACTCCTTTCCATCATGATGGATGTGCTCAAACTCCCT
The DNA here is from genome assembly GCA_015680685.1 of Gnetum montanum. Taxonomy (NCBI): domain Eukaryota; kingdom Viridiplantae; phylum Streptophyta; class Gnetopsida; order Gnetales; family Gnetaceae; genus Gnetum; species Gnetum montanum. The sequence continues at coordinate 154,635 of MNCI01023340.1, read as the reverse complement.
ATTAGCCTTTGCTTCTGCTTGTGGGATTAGCATGCCAGCTTGGATCTTAGTGCAAATGAAGATATAATGTTCTTCATTTATCACTGCAAAATTAGACCTTTATCCCCTAAGTTTATGATATTATGTGCATTCCATTAAAACATGGTCTTTAGGGTCATAAACCCTCATGTGTTGTTGATCTGAGCCACTATCAATGTAGTTATAAGCAACTTGGTCAATTATGAGAGAGACATGGCTATTTTGTTAAAAATGGCTTGAAACAGGCTGTAATAGGAAAGAATAGAAGTAAATCACAATAATAAAAATTTTAAAATGGTCAAAGAAAATAAAAATGACTGAAAATGTAGCACTTTCTATAATTAGTAAGTGGGAGGTAAGGAAGGTTTACCCATTTACTAAAAATAGAAAGCTGAGAAAGTTGGTGACAAGCCTTATCCACGTTGGCCCCTTAATTGCCTTTATGCTAGGTATGGAAAAAGTAAAAAGAAGGGGAAGGGGGGGTGGGGGGTGAGATGGGAGGAATCTCACACCTTTCTAATCTAGCTTTGATGAGGGGGAAAGGCTGAAAATGAAAGTGAAAAGTTTGTGCTTTTCCACTAGAACTTGGTTTTACCAAGTTGCCAATTTTCTTAGCTAAGAAAGATGGGGGGAAAGCTAACATCAAAACGTTTGATGATTTTCAAAAGGGTTGCACCACCCACTTTGGAAACTAGAAAAAAGAAAATTCAAAGAAAAAGGAAAAAAGGATGAAGAAAGGTTTCAATGCTAGCTTTGGAATAAAAAATTCATAGCAATTGTTGTGAAAAATCATTATCCAAGGGGGGGAGGGGGGAGTGGGAGGCAGCACAGTGGGGAAGGGGCAACATTGGTTTGTTGGAAGTTTTGGCTACAAAAAATTAGAATAAGGCTTTCAACTTGTAATGTTAAATATAAGGAAGATAGATTTGGTCATAGAAATTGGGTGGAGGCCCTCCTTTTAGCACTGTAAAATTATTTTAACTAGAAAAATTGATCCTTGGAAAAACTGATAGATCTAGTGTAGCAACCTCAACCCAGAATCCCTAGGACCTTAAAAAAATGGGATTCTAGGTGCCTTGGATGATCCAACAGATAACCCAAACACTTACAAAATGGAAAAAATTATTGATCTTTAAAATGGAAAGAAAATGTAGATTGCACACAAATCAAAACTTTAAAAATTTATTAAAAAACATAAAGAATGAGTTTTAGAAATGTGTACAAGAAATTCCTATGAGAGAGCAAAGGAGGGTTCACTGGAACAAGAATTAAAATCCTATTAAAGTTGATGTGATATGCTCCATGATCCAAATACTAAGTCACTCTTGATGCTTTCGAATCTCCTCTGCTACCACTTAGGTCACTGCTGGGGGTGAAAAAAGTGGAAAATTTGGCTACCAGATTGCTCCACATTGGGGGTTGAGAATCCTAGGAATGGAACATTGACAGATAAAATCCACAAGTCTCAAGGGGGAAATAAAGGTGATAACAAGATTGCAGGGGTTCCATGCTAGGATCCTTCAAGAAGCTACATTTCTACAAGGTTACAAGAGCTCTTGAAAGCCAAAATTGCTATGTCCTTAGAAATGCCAAAGTGTGAAATTGTAAAAAATCATAGAACCTTGAAATGTTATTTGGGCTTTGTTTTATAGGTTTTTTTACTATGATTTTGTTACAAACTGGTTATAAATTTCTACCTCATATAGGTGAGATGGATGCCCAAATTTGGGGGGTTACCATAGATAGTAAGTGCCATCTCCCCATAGCCATTCCATATACTATAAATAGTAATGGGGAGACACCTTCTACATTGGAGATAGACCTTTTATGTTGAGGCCTCTGCCATCCTTGGTGGTATGGTTGATCAACTTTGAGGCCATCAAAGTTCAAAAATCTTGGTTATGTAGCTTTCACACAATGGGAGAGGAGTTTCAACACTAGGGTGAAAAGCCTTCACACTGAGGAAGAAGACCAAACTCCTCCACACTAGGCATTATTTCTCACCCCACTACTCAATGTTGGGATTTTCTTCTCCATGTAGGGGGTAGGTGAGGTTTTTCCTGTAGGTGTTTGTAGCATAGAAACATGTATACCACCCATAAAACCCATCAAATTGTCATTTTGGCATCCCAAAAGGAATTTTTGACTTCCCAAAGCCAAAATATACACACTAGGTGACTTTTTCACTTGGGGAATGAGGCTTTAACCACTTATGAGGCATTTCTTAATTCCAAAAGTATGAAACATGTAAGATTGGCCTCTCATGGATCATAATATTCACATTTACAATAAGGTTTTACCTTGGGTTTTATGGGCATGGGATAAATGACGAAAAATTGTTATAACAAGCAAATTTTCATGGTGCTTTAATGATCATGTGGTCTAAGTAATGTGCAACTTAGTCAATAGCACATGTATCAGGTTGTTGTACCATTGACATGTATCACATGTTTTGATCTTCTATGAGCAATCAATTTCCATACAGGGCTAGTATTATCCTAATCATATAATCTTTATGGCCATGACATGTGGTCATATATGCCCTCCACATATGCCTTCATGCACCTGTTCAAGAAGCTTATGGGCTTCTGCTTTACCCAAGCATACTAAGAATGCACCATAATAGGACCTTCAACATGATGTGTTATTGGCTACAATGATATACTATTCTAATAATTTATGTATAGCATACTTTTGAGGGGTAGTTAGGTTCTATGAAATCTTGTTGTCCATTAGGTAAAGCTTAATATTTGTACTGCTTGAAAAATTCAGTTGTTGGAAAATCAAAAATTCAAAGTGGAATAGCTTTAATCTTGGATCCCAAGGGCCTCTACAAAAAAATAGGATCCAAGGTACCCTAGAAGGTTTGTCCAGATAACCTTGGGAGGAATAAAGTTTCAATGAGGCTAATGCAAAAAATGAAAATAAAGTATATCTAACAAAAAATAATGCATAGAATATAAGAAATGTAAATTAACTTACATAACGAAATGTTAAACTTTATTATAAAAATAAAAAGAGTCTAGAAATATGTACAAGGGTGATTGAGAAAGCAAGGGGGTTTACTTTGCAATAGTTTGGAATTTGATGAAGTTGGTAGCCTTGGACACCATAGTTAGCTCCATGATTTGGATGCTCTACAACTTGAAAAAATATGAAACCTTGTTGTAATTTTTACCTAATTTGCAGTATTGGTGGTGTAGGGGGTTGAGATGTTTGGTGGATTTTGGGCTATAAAGAAGAGCCATGCTAGAAGTCTTCATGCCTAGGTTAATCAGTTTTGTTGCAAAATACCACAAAATCTTAAGGGGTAAAATAATGGTTGTAATTGCTATGGGTTACATGCTCTAATTTCTCCAAAATATTTGTGTTTGAAAAGTTCTTTAAAGTTCTTAAATGCCAAAAAATATTATAATGTGCAAAAATGTGGACCCTTTCTATGGTGTTCCTCTTTGTTTTTTATAGAATTTTGGCTACAAATTTGGCTACAAAATTTTACCTAATTGCTAACAAATTGCCACCATGTATAGGTATTGAAGGTTTCTCAATTAGCCAAGGTTACTATGTATGGTAAGTTTTTATACCCCTTATGGCATTAAAACCATTATGTTTATCAAAAATAGTAAATGGGAATTTTACCCATGTTGGCTTCTTCTACCCATGATAGGCCTTCTAATAGTAATGTTGAAGTGCAAGATCAATGTTGGAGCTAGAGTAATGATGAGGTGTTGGGCCATGTCAAAGCAATGTTGGAGGGAGGATGCCACATTTAGGGAAAGGTGCAATGTTGGAGGGAAGGTGCAGTGTTGGGAATGTAAGAGTTATACCCCCAATGTTGGGCATAGGTGATGTTGTATCCTCCACATGTGTTTCCAACGTAGCAAAAGTTAT
>MNCI01023340.1:119250-150666 GCA_015680685.1 Gnetum montanum | reverse complement strand
CCCCCCCCCCCCCACAATGAAACCCATGAAAATGCTAATTTTGGTAGTCCAAAAGGTATGTTTAATTCCCCCAAGCCCAAATATAGGCATGATATGACTTTTTCCAATTGTAAGTTAAGGCATTGATCACTTATGAGGCATTTTTTCATCCCCAAAAGCTAAAGTATGTGAAACTACATCTATTGAACTATAATCCTCACATTTTACAATGAATTTTTATCCTTAGGTTTTATGCGGTGAGGGTTATAAGGCCAAAAGTTACAACATGCATTTTCTTAGTGGTGTTTCATTGGCTTCTCTTTGTTGGTGTCTTGAGGATTAACTTGAAAGGCATAGACAAAGGATACAAAACACCAATATAGATCCATCACCAATGTTCCCTTTCCACACTTGATTGAATCATGTCAAACCATGCTTAAGTGTGCTTGTGATGGTGGGATAAGGCTATAATGAGATAATAGGGATTAAAGATTATATTCAAATATAAGAAAATGGTTATAAGGATTAACTATGAGTTTCAATTGTTGACATCATGACTATGGTGTGGCACTAACATGTTAGTCAATCAATAGGTCTTTGCACTTCATGTGTTAAAGTGTTGGTTACTTGGAAATGCATTTGAGGAACCAACACCTTGCTCCAAGGTTTCTTTGGCAATTAGGCTCCTTCCCTTGCATTCTTGAAGTTGTTGATTTGTTCTTTTGATCTTCAGTGACCTCTTGGCTTCTTAGCAATTTTCCTTCCCCTTTTTTTTTGGGGGTGAAACCTTCATTGGCTTTCTTTGCTAAGGCCAGTTGGATTTTGGTTTTCTTGTTGAATGAGATGTGTTACACTTAATGGACTTAATGGTTTTCTTGTTGAATGAGATGTGTTACATTCAACAAGCTTATAGGTGGAGCATAATGAAGGAATGCCACATGACCACAATGCATGAATGTTAGACATAGGTCAACATTGTTGCTTAGGATAAGGAAGGTTGACATCAGGCTAAGGGGTTGGGTTTAAGGAGTGGTAATGGAAATGATGTGGAACAAGCACTTTTTCTATAGTAGGATAACTCATTGAATCTTGTGCATCAAGGCCATGTGGTGCCTTTCTACTGTAGTGAGTTACACCTTAGTGATGGCTCTAGGCTATATCCTCCAAGCACAACTCCAAGAGAATAAAAAATAAAATAAAGAAGTCATGTTATTACAATACAATGCATAAGACCATATAGAATGATTAGCAAACCAAGATATCATAGGTTACACATGTTAAAACTTTGACAATTTCTCTCTTGTGCAAAAAGTGAAGAAAGGTTATGGAGGCTTTCTTATTATTGGTTATCTCCAAAAATAGTAGGTCTTACGTTTGCATGTCAATGATTATTGTTAATATATGGCTATCATCAAGGTTGGTTAATGGTGCATTGGGAGTCATTAAAAGCATAATTTACAGTCTACACTGTAAACCTCTATAGTTGCCATCGTATGTTATCATTACATTTAACTCATAGATTGGAGTACCGAATGATAGTGAACGTCCTCAACAAGTATCCATTCCACCAATCATACATGGAGTATCTCGCCAACTATCATTTAGATTAGCATGGGCTTCAAATATCCATAAGTCACAAAGAATGACCTTAGAGAAAGCATGTGTAGATGTTGGTAGTAAATAAATAGTATGCCTTCTTTTCTTTAACAAGTTTATCATTTAAGAGCTTTTTATCTATAGGTTATTTTACAATCTCCTCATATGAGAATGTTGTGGACCTTTTGGTTTGTTTTGGCATGCTCAAAAAAATTAAGTAAAATGGAGAAAAGAGTTGTTTGTATGGTTGTATGATTATTGTGTTTGTAAGACTATGTACATAGGAAACAAAGATGAGCTAAAGAGGATAAGGGATGAAATATCCTAAAGCTCAAAGGAGGATGTCACCCACATGTCTTCAAATGAACATCCAAAAAATGTAGACAAGGACTTGATATTATATAAGCAAAGTGGACATCATTAAAGCATATTGAAGATCAAGGTTGTAGACAAGGAATGATCCATTCATCATGCAAGATAAAGTGAAGAATGACATCTCTAAGAAGTAGTAGATATCTTGGTAGATTTGAAGAGAACTCAAATAAATATGTCTTTAGAAATAGCATGACATATTTCTTAGAAAAAGACATCTTTCAAAAGGTAGAGACATCTTTATAGATTGCATACCAAGCCTAGAAAGATGTCTTCCACATGACAAAGACATCTTCTAGAGTAGAGACTTCATAAATATGTCTTTTATAAAACAAAGATGTCTTCCCATATTTGAAGACAAATTTAGAGAGACATCTTAGGCATAAGAAATATGTCTCCCATGACTATTAGTGACCATTAGCTAGCTGTTGCACAAGTTTTAAGAAGGATTTAGAAACATGACAACTATAAGAAAACTTCATATGCATTGGAAAATGTGCAAGCATTATTATATTCATTGTACAATCATTTATAATCATTGAATTCTCTGTTGCTCCTCATTGTCTAATTATTTTGGCTTTGTAAAGTGTGTTGTAGATAAATGTGCAAGGATTAGCAAATTGAGTTACAATTATTCCTTGTAATTCTTGTTCTTGTTGCCCTATGGGGTTGATGTACTTTAGCTTGTTAGGATCCTATAGGAATGAGTTATTGGTGCTACGATACAACACTTTAGTATGGAGCTCAAGATTGTAAAGGTTGTGGAAGCCTTAAAACCACATTTTCAAGCTTGATGAAATCTTGCAAGGTTGAATAATTGGTGCTACAATAAAACACTTTGGAGCAAGGCTTGATGACTGTATAGGATGTGATCCCTTCAAACACATTTTAAGAGAAACAAAGTCTAGAGGTATGCTAATCATCTACCCTTTGAGTGTGGACTACCAAAGTTTGGAAACCATGTTAAATTTGGTGTGTGTGCTCTATTTGGTTAAGTTTTAATTTGGGGAACTTATTCATCCCACCCCCCTCCCCCCTTAATTCTAAGTTCAATGATCCACAAGTGGTATTAGAGCCTAGTACCCTTTGTTTCATCATCAACTTCAAGAGTGGACAATGGAGGAGATTTCTTACACAAAGTCATCCATATTTAATAGATTTGAATTCACCTATTAGAAAGCTAGAATGTAAGGGTTCTTCAAAGCTATTGATTTTGAAGTCTAGGAGTCAATCTTGGAAGGCTATGCTCCACCTGTTGATAGTACCATTGGCATCAAGCCTTACAAAAATGGTCTCAAGAGGAAAAGTATAAGTTCACATTTGATTCAAAATAAAAAAAATATTTGTATTATGCATTGAATAAATTTGAAGTCAATAGGATAGCAAGATGTAAAATGGCCAAAGAAATTTGGCAAACTATAGAAGCTACTTATGAAGGAACCTCTATTATTAAGTAATTGAAATTGTTAGTTCTACAAAGTGAATATGATAAACTCAAAATGCAAGAAGGTGAGAAAATCAATGATTATTTTTCTAGAGCTAATGATCTTGTTGTAGCCATTAGAGAAATAGAGAAATACTTCCCCAAAAGTGACATCATCATCAAAATGATCAGCACTATATAATCAAAATTCAGGCCTAAGGTCACAGCCATGAAGGAAATAAGAGATTTCTCAACTATGAGATTTGAGGAACTTCAAAGTGCTTTCATTGCCTATGAAATGAATCTCATAAGTAAAGAAGTGATTCAAGAAAAACCTATTTCTCTAAAGAGTACCTCAAAGGAGAAGGAGGTTAATGAAGATGAGATTTCTCTTCTATCAAGAAGACTACAATGATTGCTTACAAAAGGAAACAAATGGACATCTTAACAACAACAAAGACCAAATTTCTTAAAAGGTAGAGAAAGAAGCAAAGTTTTTTTAAATTCTAAGAATCTAGATTTTTATTCCATAGAGGGTTGGATTTGTGGAGGAAGAGGCCATATGGCCTTCAAATGTCCTAGTGATCCAAATGATAGCAAAGTTCATCGAAAGAATAGATCCAATGATGAAAAATCAAAAAAGACCAACTTTTATACAAGTTGGGATGATAGTGAGCGAAATGAAGAAGAAGTGTGCAATTTTCTTGAAGATTCTCATCTCATCTGCATGTCACTCATTGATGAATCTTCCTTACATATGGTTGAACAACATGGTAAGCATGATGAGAGAAAAATTCAAGATGAGGAAATTCCTGAAAATCAACCAAAAAATTTAGAGAAAGAAATGCTTGAAGTTTCAAGCCCAAAGTCAAGCATAGTAAGGTTTGATAATTTTGATCATAATGATGAGACTACTTTTATATGTAAAAATTGTGGTTTTATGCAAACTTTTGATTATGATAATCAAAATAAGATTAATTCTTAGTCTTGTCAAAGAGACTTAGGTAAGGAAATTATGTAGGTACCAATAAGTGAGAATGAAGAAAAATGTGGTATTGAAAATAATGCAAGGAGAGATGAAGGTTTTCATCACAAGGGACATGAAAAAATAGAGACATCACATACAAGATCTAATGAAAGAGAACCTGCATATAAGGATGTACTTCATGACAAGAGATCTCATCTCAAACTCCACTAATCTTCCCGTATCAACAAGCAAGGTATGTCAAGGTAAGTCTCTATCTCTTTGCTTGCTAGTTAATAGAATATTATCCAAAATGACCTATGTCTAGATCATATATGGTAGAATAAGTGTCTAGAGCATTTCTTATATTGATTAATTTATTTTTTGAAGACTTATAATAGAACTTGCAATAATTTCCCTTGGTTTGATTTCTTGTCATGCTCAATCTGAAATTCTTGTGATGATTCGTTTCTATGCTCATAGCCTTTGGAATGATTTTTTCCATTTATAAGATGAGCCAAACCTGTATTAATATTTCTGGTTGAAGATCTAGATCCCCATAAATTAAGCTTAATGTTGATCTATATTTCTAGTGTATTTGTGAGTTTTACATAGTGATCTTAAAAGCCTAAGAAAAGTAGCACAAATGTAGAAGGAGCCTACATCTCAATCATCTTGGGGGTCATCAATGTAGGGGGAGTTCATGGAGACTTCAGCCAAAATGCACAATGAGAAAGAAAAGAACTATAAGACATATTTATTATTATGGCAAATTCTTGAATGGTTGTGTATTAGGACTTTAAAAGGTACTTAATGATATATGAATACTTAGTTTCTTATCAGCATCTATTGTTTATAAATGATTGTGGTCATTGTATTAACTTGTGCTAAAATCAAAACATGCATGACTTTCATATTCTTTTGATAAATTATTTTGGTTAAATCTAGAATTACATGATTCTATCTATTAGATAAGTTTTATTTTATCTTTGATCTTTACCATCAATCTCTGTTGGTCATGGATTTTGAATGAATAGCCCACCTATCTGATGTTCAATCATAAGCTTAAGCATGAAGTGTCTATTTTTATAGAGTAATTAGTTGATATTATGAGTGGATATATGTGCTTTTGATCAAGTTATCCATTGAATAATTTGCTTTGAGATGCATATTTTGGGAATTTGGCATGGTTGGTTTCAATTTGCAGATTGCTATATGCTCATTTACCAAGATGAAGATTCATACTAATTTTGAAGATAGATTACTTTCTCCTTAGTGTTCACACTTTTCTTCAAGCTTAACTATTGATTGAAAAGCTTGGATTAGTTCTTGATATATGTGTGGCAACACTTGTAATATTCTTGCTTTCCTATTTGTGTGATACTTGATGGAACACCTATTTCTACATGCTCTATCTTTGATATTTTGTATTTATTGACTATTTTTACATGATCATATTTACATTAGGAGAGAATTTCAGGAAGTTTATGAATGTATATTTATCAAAAAATTTTATTTTTGATCAATGGTTTTGGATGTTACATTACCTTGAATAAATATCAAAGTATGCATGTTTCAATTATAGCTTTGACCTTTAAAATTGAATGTTGATGGATCTTATTGAATTAATTACACATCCTTGTTTTCACCACAAAAGAGTAGCTCTCAATTTTCACAATCATGCCTTAAGTGGAGGATGCAATACATTACTCACTACATTTTGAGTAATAACATGATTCCTCTATGGGACTCTATTCATCTAACATCAATGGTTTTTCATTGTGAAGTTGTACGACTATATTTACCTCATCATGAAGATATTCCCATTTTCCAATGTTGTATAAAAATGAAGATTATCTAAATTCCAAACACCTTGCACTAATAATAACTTATTGTTATAGAGATAGTTTGCTTAAGCCCTTTACTTTAACTTGAATATTGAATTTCACTTGGAAGGTTTGTTCTACTCTTGCAAAATTGGGGTACCTATCCATGGACCTAATAAATACATACTTCTTATATATTTTTAGGATTATGAGTGATAATTTTCTCTCCATATTATGTGGATATTCTTATTCTTTTCTATCTTTTCTACCTGCATTTATGCACCTTATCCTTTTTGTTGCTATTCAAAAATGGGGAGAGTAGTATGGTTATAGTTGTATGATTACTAATCCATTTTCTTAAGTTTTGAACATCACTAAAAAGGGGGAGATTATGGACCTTTTGGTGTGTTTTGGTATGCTCAAAATGTTAAGTAAAATGGAGATAAGAGTTGTTTGTATGGTTGTATGATTATTTTATTTGTAGAACTACATACACAGGAAACCAAGATGAGATAAAGAGGATTAGGAAAGAACTATGCTAGAGCTCAAAGGAGGAGGTCACCCACATGTCTTCAAATGAAAATCCAATGAATGTGGACAAGGAGCTAATATTATACAAGCAAAGTGAACATCATTAAATCATATGGAAGATCAAGGTTATGAACAAGGAATGATGCATTCATCATCTTGGATATAGTAAAGAAGGATGTCTCTAGGAAGTAGTAAACATCTTAATAGATTTGGAGAGAACTCAAACAAAGGAATCTTCAAAAATATTAAAGCATCATTCTTGGATAAATACATCTTTCACAAGGCAGAGATGTCTTTAGAGGCTATAGACCAAGTCTAGACAGATGTCTTCCATAAGACAAAGACATCTTCTAGAGTAGAGACTTCATAAAGATATCTTTCAAGAAATAAAGTTGTCTTTCTAGATTTGAAGGAAAATTTAGAGAGACACATTAGGCATGAGAAAGAAGTCATGCACGACTATAAGCTAGTCATTTCATAAGTTTCAAGAGTGATTTTGTAACATGGTAGTTATAAGAAGACTTCATATGTATTGGAAAATGTGCAATCTTTGTTGCATTCATTGTAAAATCACTTATAATCATTGAATTCTCTATTTCTCCTCATTGTCTAATCATTTTGACTTTGTAAAGTGTATTGTACATAACTGTTCAAGAATCAGCAAATTGAGTTGCAATTATTCATTGTAATTCTTGTTCTTTTTTCCCTACAGGGTTGATGTGCTTGAGCTTGTTAGGATCCTATGGGATTGAGTTGTTGTTGTTGTGGTATAACACTCCAGTGTGGAGCTCAAGATTATAAAGATTTTGAAAGCCTTAAAATCACATTTCAAAGCCTGATTGGACCTTCTAAGGCTAAGTGATTGGTGCTATGATAAAACACTCTAAAATGGTGCTTGATGACTATATAGGGTGTGGTTCCTTCAACCATATTTTGAGAGCAACAAAGTCTTGAGGTGTGTTAGTGATCTACCATTTGAGTGTGGACTACCCAAGTTGGGAAACCACATTAAATTTAGTGTATGTACTTTTTTTGTTTAAGTTTTAATTTAGGGAACTTATTCATTGCCCCCTTCTAAGTTCAATGGTCCATAGATGTTAGCTTTTAATTCTCAGCCCTTAGTTTGAGTTTTCATTTGAGACATTTAAGTATTTTTAATTAAGTTTAGATAACTCTAAATATTTATCATTTATGATCCTTTTCAATTTAATGCATAGACTTTGAAAGGATAAAATCTCATTGCATAGTAAATCATACCTTTATTCAATATTTCTTTGAGGTTCTTCTATTTCCATTGTTGGATCATCATTAGCAAGGATCATATAGATGAGATGTGAGTTTGAGGAGATATCATTTGTTTCTTCTTGACTTTATTCATCATCCCAACAGGTGTAGAAATTTTTCCTTTTCTTATTAGCTTTAGATTGGTCCTTCTTTGAAAACTTTCTAACACTTAGACATGTAGAGACCACATGGCCTCTACCACCATAAATCCAACATTCTATAGAGGATGCATCAAATTTAAAATTTTAAAATTCTTACCTCTTTCTTTACCTTTAGTTCTAAGTTGATTTAAGCTTTTTCCTTTTCTTTTGAGTAATCCTTATACTATCCTTGATAATAGAGCCAATTCATCTTCACTATTAGCTTTATGTTTAGTTGGCTTCTTCTCCTTTGATGAAATTTTAAGGGTAATAGTCTTTCCTTTGGTTGCATCTTTGCTAATGAGCTTCATCTCATAGGCAATAAGTGCACTTTGTAGTTCAAATTTCAAGACTAAAAGACTTGTGATTTCATCCATGGCCATTACCTTGGGTTTGAATGTGAATTAAAAGGTTCTTATCATCTTGATGATAACATCAATTTTAGGCAGAACCTTACCCATACTTTGATCACTACAAAAATATCATTGGCTCTTGAAAATTAGTCTTTAATCTTCTCTCTTTCTCTAATTTTAAATTTGTTGTATTTACTTTGCAAAATTAGAAGCTTTGATTATTTTACAACTAATGTACCTTCATAGGTTGCTTCTAGCATTTTCCAAATTTTATTAGTAGTCTTACCACCAAGTACTCTATTAAATTTGGATTTTCTCAAAGTACAATAAATACAATTCTTTGCTTTAGAATCAAACATGAACTTCACTTTTATCTTGCATCTATTTGCTTCTTAGCTTGGTAGTCCATATGATGCTATTTATAGAAGGCATGTAACCTTTAAGAACAGATTGCCAAACTTTGAACTCCATGGATTCAAAGAATCATTATATTCTAGCTTTCCAATACATGAAGTCAATACCATTAAACATAGGTGGCTTGGTATTGTATGTTCCTTTCATCATTTACACTTGAGATGTTAAGCTCTTAACTAGAGAGTACCAAGCTTTGATACCACTTGAGGACTAAGAACTTATAAGGAGGGTTGAATAAGTAATCCAAATTAAATGACCAAGACAACCAAAATCAAACATAATTTTTACATGATTCTCCAACTTGGATATGTCCATACTCAAAGGGTAGAATCCTTGCACACCTCCAAAATTTATTCCCTCAAAATGTGATTTAGAGGAAACTAAAATTTCTATAATTTTTTAAGCTCCACTCAAAATGTTTTCTTACTAAAAAAACACTCAACCTTGCAAGGTCCTAACAAGATTGAAAGGTGATTTTAAGGATCCCATAACCTTTACAAAACATGAGCTCTACACTGGAGTGTTTCATCACTATGAACACACTCAACCCCATAAGGTCTTTAGAAGCTCAATAAATATGCCTTCTCACAAGAATCATATCAACCTTGTAGGGCTTACAAGAAGAGAAAAATAATAAAGTAGAGAGTGTAACTCACTTTATAAACTACGTGTAATGAAGCTCTTAATGCATACAATAGTTCAATACAATTTACAAATGATGACCAGAATGAGGAACAAAGCCAATTCACTTGATAAACAATAATGGGATTGATCAATGAATAGTACTTGTATGTTTCCCAAGAATTTCACTTTGTTTTATAGCCTTTTACTTTCCAAAAATTCCTCATAATTTATGCAATGACTAATTGGGACATGCTATTCAAGGTTGGGACATCTATTTGAAAATAGCTTCTATTCTAGTGTGATGTCCCATAGAAAATGGAACATATCCCTTGGGATTTCTTAGCTAGGATGTTCTAGCAACAATTGTGACATCTATTGTCAATCTGAGACATCTATCTTGCATGTGAACTTTGAACTAAAAATCATTTCCTTAATAATTTTACATCTTGGAACATCTTCATTTGGCTTATAGACTCAGTTTGCATCCTAGGTCTTGATTTGTCATCCTAGCTCTTGTTTTGTCATCCCAGCTCTCATTTTATTATCTTAGTTTAGTTCGTCTCTACTCTTCTCTTATTTAAGCCTCTTGTGTAATCTTCTTATCAATTTGTTCTTTTGTTAGCTCTACAAGATTCTTGAGAAAGGTCTTTTTTTCTTTAGTTTTAAGCCTCTTGTGCAATCTTCTTATCAGTCTTGGCCTACAAGAACTTCATGTATTTTATGTAGCATTGAAGCCAGACTTTAGAAATTATAAGTCTCAACCAAGGCAAGAGCACTAAGATCAGATGACAAAACAGGAGGTCCATTATGACTTTTCATCTAATGACTTAGATGAGAAGCAAGATGAGAATGTAGATATCAAAGGTAAAGGAGCACTTCACCATGAAGGCTCATGATTAAGGGATATCTATCCTAATGCAACAAGAGTCTATGAGGATGATCTCCTCCATAGGTTCTAGCACATTCATCTATCAAAACCATCTAGTGATGATGATTCCCTCTTGTTTGACTAGGATGATTATCATGAGCTTAATTAATCTATTTACATTCAACAAAAGCATTTTCATGATAGTAGGATCAAATGAATCAACATGGTTGATGTCCCATTTTATAGAGGGTATACTAGCAATGATCTCCAACTCCATGTGTAGGCATTTGATAATGCTTGTTATTTATAGGGAATCATCAATGATTAATAGAATATATACTTATTTCATTTCATCTTCATTAGGCAAGAAAATACCTAGGACTTTCTTCTATGCCTAGACATACTATCATAGAGGTGTGTACCTACTAGCCATGTAGCATTGCCAACAATGAAAAGACTCAAAACCTTTGATTGTTTCTTCATGAAATTCTCCAATGTAATAGTAGATGATGTTTTCTCCAAGTCATTACTCTTAAGGTATTTCGGTAGGTACTTTTCTTTCTCAATAAATGATACCTAATCAATACCAGCTTGTGTCAATCAATCCTTGTAAGGCTTGGGAAATTTAGTATTGGAAAACCCAAAATCCCAATGCAAAATAGTTTAACGTCAAATATAATGAACATAAAAAGAGGATTTGAAGTACCTTAAATGCTCTAGTTGATCACTTGAGAACTTTGATATCTATTATTAGGCATATTTAGGTAAAATGAGGAGATGAATTATAATACATAAATACACTGGACTTAAGGTGACTTTTTGAAATATAATATATTCACAAGAAAATATCACAAAATAGAGATTGAAAACATCATATTTAATATAATGAAAACACTATGCATGTATAAGTTTATAAAATACAAAACAAGAGCTTTGAAGAAGCCTGAAATGAGAAAATATCTCTAGAATTTGATTCCATATGGTATACTATATCTTGCACTTGATGCTAATGGTTGCTCACATGATCTACATTGTAAATGCAAATGGAAAGATCTGGTTGGGTTGAATAATCTATGCTAAAAATGGCTAAAAGGCTAGAAAAATTGGCAACTATGCTCTGTTGTTTTTTCTCTACAAAATTTAATCTACTAAAGTCCTAAATTTAGTTACAAATCTAGCTTAAATAGGTTGTGATATGCATTAGTTATAGTTCCATATGCTCACATTAGCATTACATTGTGTAACATAAATACCTAGCATATTTAACACTTTCAACACCCAAAATTCCAGCATAAGAGGCACTAGCATAAGAGAGTTTTACTACATATGCAGTGTATTTACATCTTAGGCCTCTGATAAGATAGCTCAAATGGGATCTATAGCTTATAAGCTAGCTTAAATGATATTTATAACTTGTATGCTATAAATTCATTTTTACATATTAAAAATTTTTGGAATTTTAGTTACATAAGGACATTAGATGGGACTTTTAATGGAAAAATAGGTAGTTGTTTTCATCTTTTAATTCCCATCCATTACATTGCAAATTTGGCTATTAAGGCTTATCATGAAAAATTGTAAATTTTCCTTAAGATGTTTCACTAGCCCCTCTATGTTGATTTTTTGATGATTGACCTAAGAGACATCAATAAAGAATGAGAAATACCACCATGAATGCATCACCAATGCTTCCCCTCTACACTCTGATTCTATAGTTGTTGAACCATGTCAAGGAGTGCTCACAATAGTTAGATAAGTTCATGATAGAATGTTGAGAGCTTAGGGTGAGATAAAGGTTATATTGGTTATTGGAGGGTTAACAAGGAATTCCAAATGTTGAAATCATGGTTATTGAAAGGGTAGTGACATGCTTGCTAAATGAAGAAGTCTTTATGCTATGGTGTATTGGTTACTTAATAATGTGAGGAGCAACTGATAATTTGTAACAAGGCTTCTTTGACTCTCTCTCTCTCTCTTTCTTTCTTTTCTTTGGGAGAGAGACATTAACTTTTTAATCTTAAGGATACATTGGCCTTTTTACTTGAGATTTTCTACTTTCTGTCTTTTTTTTTAGAAGTAAAACCTTCATTGGGTTTTGTTGCCATGATTGAACTTTGCTTTGTCAGTGAATGAGATGTGTTACATTTAGTAAAATTAGTATTTAACTCTCTACTAAATGAGATGTGTTACATTTAAAGGACTATTTTTTTCTTTTGTACTAAATGAGATATGCTATATTTAGAAAATTGAGCATGAAGTATGCTGGAGAAGATGTCACAAGGCCATGATGCATGAATATCAAACATAGGTCTTTCGTATTAACAAGGTATGGAAGGCTATAATTTGACTACAGGGAGTGGCTATGTACAGGGAGATAACCAAAGTGATGTAAGGTAAGCACTCTTGATAAGATTGAACAAGCTAACAACATCTCATGCATTGGGATCACATGATAACTCATTGCTGCAATGAGTTACACCTTTGTAATGACATTAGGCCTTATCCTACAAACACAACTCTAAGAGGATAAGAAAATAAGTCAAAGAGTACATATAATTACAAGAATTTACATAAGGCTACATGAGTTATCAAGAAGAGACACGCCACAATTATTTACAATTAGTAGATATAAGATAGATCTATATTTTTTTCCACGTAGTTATACAAAGTTCGTAGTATCTTGTGATGCCAGAAAGAATTATAAGGTCATGTAGGCTTACTTGTTAAAGGCCATAATAGTTATCAACATCTATCATATGTTCAAACCTATAAACAATGATAAACAAAGACTATAAACAAATAGATTAGCGTTAGATGTAATATGGTTTGAGATAGGAATGATTAACTAGACTGGCTAATTCATTCCCATCGAAGTCCATTAGTCTAAATGTTCCATTACCATAGGCTTTTGTGACCAAGAAAGATCCTTTGTAGTTGTCCAATAGCTTATTTACATGTTCACAAATAGCCTCGAGGACAAGGTCTCCTTCCTTGAATTTCTACCTATTAGGATCATGAAAGTAGTATTATTTCTACTCTCTTGATATATTTTAATATTAGTAAGTATGTATCTCCACTATTCCTCCACCAAATGGAGATCAAAATTATGTAGCTCCTAATTTTGTTCATTGTTGATGAAGTCAAACAGAGCTACTCTCAAGGATGGAACCTGTAATTTAAGAGGTGAAATAACTTTAGATCCATAAACCAGGCTATATGGTGTGGCTCTAGTTGTAGTCCTAAAGATCATCCTATAGTCCAAAAGTACATACAACAGTTGTTTGTGCCATCTACATTTACCATTACTTAGCATCTTTCTTGAAAGGTTAATGATGACTTTGTTGGTAGCTTTAGCTTGATCATTTACTTGTAGGTAGTATGGTGATGAAAAGGAATGTTTAATGTTTGGTTGTTTACAACAAGTTTACATTTCTTGGATACTAAACTATGGTTCATTATCTATAACTATGATTAAATGTAAGTTAAAGTAAACACTATATTATCCAATATGAATTTGTAGACTTGTTGATCTATTATTTTTCTTAGTCGAATAGCTTCAACCCACTTAGCAAAGTATTTAGTTGTAGTGCTATTGAAGCTATTTTCTATAGAAGACTTGGGTTTTATGACTCTAACGATATTGATTCCACACCTTTGAAATGATTGTTGCAACTAGAAAAATTGATAGATCTGGTGTAATAGCCTTAACCCAGATTCCCTAGGGCCTCTAAAAAAGGTAATTCCAAGTACCTTGGAGAGTCTAGTAGATAATTTAGGGACTTATGAAATGCAAAATGGTTGAAACAAAAAATAAAATGCAAAAAATTACAAATTTCTAAAATGGAAAGTAAATGAAAATTACACACAAAATGAAACTTTAAACCTTTATTAAAATAATAAAGCATGAGTTTCAAAAATGTGCATAAGAAATGCTTGTGAGAGAGAAAAGGAGCATTCACTGGGGTAGGGGTTCAAAGCCTATTCAAGTCGATGTGATCTACTCAATGATCTAGTTACTAAGCCACTCCTAATGCTTTTGAACCTCCTCTATTGCAAATTTAGACCTACAACTTGGGTCATTACTGGAGGGTGAGAAAAGTGGAAAATTTGGTTGTCAAATTGCTCCATGTTGGAGGTTAGGAATTCCAAAATGTAGTATTGACACAAGAAATCCACAAGTCTCAAGGGGGTGATAAGGTTGTAATAAGGTTGTAGGGGTTAAATGCTAGGAGGCTCTAACAAGCTATGTTTATGCAAGGTTGCAAGAGCTCTTGAAAGCAAAAATTACTATGTGCTTGGAAATGCCAAAGTGTGGAATTGAAAAAAATCATGGAACCTTGAAATTCTATTTGAATTTTGGTTTTATAGGTTTTTGGTCATGATTTTTTTTGCAAATTGGATGATAGATTAGTTGCAATTTTTTTCCTAGGATAGGTGAGAAGGATGCCAAAATTTGAAGGGCTACCATATATAGCAAGTGTCATCTCCCCATGGCCATTTTGTTTACTATGAATAGTAATAGGGAAACATCTTCTACACTAGAGTTAGATCTTTCACACTAAGCCTTCTACCATCCTTGGTGGTGTGGTTGGTCAACTTGAGGTCAATAAAGTGCAAAACTATTATTCATGTAGCTTCCACACTAGGGGAGAGAAGTTCCAGCACTGGGGTGAGAATCCTCCACACTAAGGAAGAAGACAAAAAGTCCTCCACTCTAGGCATTATGTCTCCCCCCACTTCTCCATGCTAGGATCTACCTCTCCAAGCTAGGGATAGGTGAGATTTCCCTCTCATATGTGTTTCCCTTATAGAAAAGTATATACACCCCCCCACCCCCATAAAACCCATCAAATTGGCATTTTTGGCATTCCAAAATGCATTTTTAACCCTTTTAAGCTCAAATATAGATACTAGATCACTTTTTTTCACTTAGGAAATGAGGCTTTGATAACTTATGAGGCATTTTTAGCCCCAAAAGCATGAAACATGTAAGATTTCCTCTTATGGATTATAATATTCACATTTACAATAAAGTTTTACCTTGGGTTTCATGGGATGAAGCCTACATGGTGAAAAGTGGTTATAAGATGCAAATTTTCATTGTGTTTCATTGGTTCCTCTTTCTTGGTGTCTAGAGGATTGACCTAAGAGGAACCAATAAAAAATATAAAACACCACTATAGGTCCATCATTGGTGTTCCCTCTTCATGCTTGATCTAGCCTTGTTGAACAATGTCGAAGAATGCTTGTGATGATGGAATATGACTATGATGACAAGATGATAATGTTAAGGTCATGATAAAATGGTTATGAAGGCTAAAAATGCATTCCAAGTGTTGACATCATGGCTATAGCATGGTATTAACATGTCTTGAAGTGTAGGTTACTTGGGAAATGCATTTGAGAACCCAATCACTTTGCTTCAAGGTTACTTTGGCCATTGGGATTTCAGGCTTCATTGGCCATATGGGTTCTTCGAAATTTACTTCCCCCACATTTTTTTTGATCAAATGAAACCTTTATTAATTCTCATTACTAGGGTTGGGTAGATCAAGTTTTCTTGTTAAGTGAGTTGTATTACACTCAACTAACTTGGTTATTTTCCCATTGAATGAGATGCGTTATGCTCGATGGGCTAAATGGTTTTCCTACCAAATGAGATGTGTTATATCTAGTGGAATTAGTACTTTCCACTAAATGAGCTATGTTACATTTAAGTGAACTTCAGGATGGAGCATGATGAAGAGATATCACATGGTTATAGTGCATGAGTGACAAACATAGGTTGACATTATTTTCCAAGGTATGGTAGATCATAATTAGGCTATGGGGTTGGGCTCAAGGAGTGGTGCTAGATGAAGGGAAATGATGCAAGCACTCTTAACATAGTAGGACAAACTCATTAGATCTTGCACATCAAGATTGTGTGATGAATTTCTAACATAATGAGTTGCACCCTTATGATGGCCTTGAGCTTCATCTTGTAAATACAACTCCAAGGAGACAAGGAAAGTAAGCAAATAGAGCATGGTAATATGTTACAATGTGTATAGGCCATATAAAAATTATAAAACCAAGCTACCTAGGTCACCAAATTTTCTAGTTCAAGGTTGTGGTGGGCCATGGTACCAATTTAAGTCCCTAGTAGGTTATGGTATTAGTTTATGATCATAGAGGACCATGGTGTTGGTTTAAGGACCATGGATGGCTTTGAGGACTAGGTCACCCTCCTTGATCTTATGCTTTGTCAAGTTACGATGGTGCTACTACTCTACCTCTCTTGATAGTGTTCAATGTGAGTAAGAACTTGCATACATTTCTCCTTCATCTAGTCTAGGATCATTATTCACAACTCCTTATTCTTCTCATCATTGATGAAGTCAATCAAGGCTACTTGGAGTAAGGAACTTGTAATTCAAGAGGTAAAAAAACTTCAAAATCATAAACCATGCTATAAGGGGTTTCACTACTTGTCATGTGGTAAGTTGTATGATAGGCCCAAAGTGCATGGACAAGCCACTCATGTCATTTGCACTTGCTATTGTTGGGCATCATCTTGTGCAAGTTGATGATGGCCTTGTTGCTTACTTCTGCTTATCCATTAGCTTGATGGTAATAAGGTAATGAAAAAGAATGCTTAATGCCTAAGTTGTGACAAAAATCTTTTGTTTCCTGGATACTAAATTATGATCCATTATCTATAACTATGGCCATGGGTATGCCAAAATGGGTTCCAGTGTTATCCAAGATAAACTTGTAAACTTGGTCAAATGTAGTCTTCCTTAGGAAAATAGCCTTAATACTTTTGGTGAAGTATTTGGTTACAGTGATGATGAAGCTATGCCCTACAAAACACTTGGGTGTTATAGGTCCAATGATATCAACCCCATCATTGAAATGATCAAGTAATTTGAGTTGTATGTAACTCAGTTGGTGATATGTGTATCAGGTTACTATGTCATTAGCATGTGTCACATCACTTAACCTTCTACATGTAGTCACTTTCCATATGGGGCTAGTAGTAGCCTAATTATCTAATCTTAGCAACTATAACTTTAACTCTTATATGTCCTCCATAAACATCCTCATGAACCTCTTGTAGGACTATTCTAGCTCCAATTTTACCCAAGCAATTTAGTAATATTCCATCATAGGATTGTCAACATAATGTGTTATTACCTATAATGACATACTACTTCAAGTGTTTACATACAACATCCTTTTAAGCAATAGTCAAGCCTTATGAGGATTCACCATGCATAAGGTAGAATTTAAGATAATCATACCACTCCTTGGCCAATGTAGTATGAACAATGACCATAAAGGTATCCTTAATGTTTCATATGATGGAAATAGCACAATCCATGGTTAAGGTGGACAACTTACTAAACACATCTGGTGTAAAACTGAGGGATAGCATTATGATTACATCTACTATGGTGTTCTCATTTTAGGGTATGTGTTGAACGTCAACCTCTACAAATGTTTGTAATAGTTGCTACCCTAGGTCACAATAAGGTTGTAAGTGTATGGCTCTACATGCATAGTCTTCAGTTACTTGGTTAACCATAAGTTCTGAAGCTCCTTTGATCATTAAGTATCTAGTTCCTAGGTCATGGGATACCATCATCCCTCTGATCAAACCATCATACTCCACTATGTTATTTCTACATGAAAACTAAAAATGATAGGTGAAGGACTAGATTTCACTAGATGAAAATGTTATGATGGTAGTGACACTAGTTCCATGGGTAGTTGAAGATCCATCAGAGTGCATGATGCCCTCATAACCCTTAAGGACTTGGAAAATGGTGTTAATGTGCTCATCAGGGAACTCAAGATCTATGGTTTTCTAGTCATCAATAGGTGAAACTATGAGTTGTATGACTATAGATTAACCTTTTGTCAAGGATTGAGAGACATAATGAAGGTCAAACTCCATGGTCATGGCTTTGCATCAAGCTATACAACTACTTTCATAAATGTTGGTTGTTATAACTCTGAGCACATTGTCTTTGTAGATGATGTTGACGTATCTTTTGAAGAGGTAGTGTCTCTAGTTCTTTAACAAGAAGACAAGTGGTAAACAATACTTCTCCATTTTGGTGTATCGGGTCTCGTGGGAAACTAATGCATAGCTAAGATAGTATAGTGGCATATTTGCTCCATCATCATGCGTCTAAAAGAGTAAATATGTAATGGAAATGCCAACTCTTGTTTAAAGTTTTAAAATGTTTACCCTCTTCTGAAGGATAGATCATTGGTAGTTCTGCCAACTCTTGCTTAAAGTTTTTAAAGGTCTCTTGGCATTCAGCCATTCACTCATAGTGAATCCCTTTCTTAAGAAAGTGTTGCATGGGATATAACTTATCTATAAGCCTAGTGATAAACCTACAAATAAATTTCAATATTCCTTATAATCCTTGAAGCTCCTTAAGGTTGGTAGGCACTGATTATTTGGATATGGCCTTAACCTTATCAGGATCAACACCTATCCCTACTTTAGATACTACAAAGCTAAGAATTTTACCAATCATGACACTAAAGATACATTTCTTAGGATTGAGCCTAAGCTCACACTTGAGTCATCATTTAAGCAAAAGATCTAGGTCATTATCATGGTTGTTGGCCACTTTAGACTTAACAACTATATCATTGACATAATTGTTGAGCAAACCTAGCATGTAATCGTTGAAGATATAGATCATGGCTTGTTGATAGGTTGCTCCTATGTTCTTAAGACCAAAGGGCATCATTGTATAGCAAAAGGTACCCCAAAGGGCTTTGTGTTAATCTTAATCTGGTTGTACCTCAATAAATCATCCAAAAAAGAAAATAAGGGATGTCTTGACATAGTATTGATAAATTGATCAATACTTGGAAAAGGGAAGTCATCCTTGATGGTCTCTTTGTTTAGTCTCAAAAATAGATGCAAATATGGGTACTTCCATTTTTCTTAGGGACTAGCATTATGTTGGATACCCATTCTATGTAGTCAACAACCCTAATGAAACTAGCCTGATAAAGCTGTGAGATCTTCAAATCAGGTCTAATCTTACATACTTTTTACTTAACTAGTCTAATGTTAGGATCAAGTATGATGTTATGTTGGATCAAATGTGGATCTAGGCCTTGCATATTTTCATATAACCAAGAAAAGGCCTTAATGTTGCCTTGTAGGACCTTGGTGATGTCTTGCGCCTATTGAGTTTCCAGTGATGAACTTAGTTTAAGGGTTTTCTCCTCATAATTTTGTGTTGTGATATGAATCTTAACTAGAGAGTCTTTGGTTATGTCGTCCACCTCTAAGTCAAAGATTTTGACTAGGTTTTTAGGCCATTCTAGAGGTTTCTCTATTAAAGCTACATGGTCAACAAGACTCCTAAGCTTAAGGTTGATATACCATTCTACATCATCAAGAGGCCCACTTAGGCTCAGAGGTAGATTGATCTACTTTGAGGTACTCATACTTTGATCCTGCATGTCAACCAAAAGCATATTATGTGGAACTTGGGTAGAAATAAATAAACCATGCTAGAATGCTATAAATTATGCAAATTCATGCTATTCTAATGCAAAAAATATCATCAAAGGCTAGAAATGGGGTAAAACAAGTAAGCAAAGTGCAACAAGGGCCAAATAAAGGGAAGCATGAGAAATATGGCTACAAATGGTCAACAAGGATCACATTTTTGCCAGTTTTAGGCCTTAGCAAGCCATGATATCAACTTAGAGTCTTGGTGGACTATAATGTTAGTTTAAGAGCTTAGTGTGCCAAAATGCTACTTTAAGGCTATAGTGGGCCATGATCACATGGTTCTAAATGGTGGTCAGTGAAGGTCAAACAAAAATATTTAATACTAATCAATGGTTGAACATAGGCAAATAAAGATAGGATAAGAAAAATAAGGAAAATATAAGGTTGTATAAATGCTATAAGAAGGTTATCAAGGTTAATAATGTAACATAAGGCCAAAAACAAGTTGAAACATCCTTTAATAAGGCTAAATAAATCAAAAAAGCCTACATATAATGAAATTTGGCTAATATAGGTCAAAAGAGATTAGAGTTTGTAAATTTTAGGGCTTAGTGGAACATGGTTTGAGGCCACAAGGCTATTAGATGAGATTGGTCTTCAGTTAGGGCTATTTCTGGCCTATATATACCTAGAAATTAAGAGTTTTGAGGCTTCCATGCTAGGCCTCCTCTTTTTTACACTAGTGAGCATGGAAAAAGGGATCCTCAGCATGGAAACCAAGGAAAGTAGATTTTGAGATATCTAAAGGTCCACAATTAAGGTCTAGGGGCATTCCCAAGGTAACACATGGCTAGATTTATTAAAATTGGTGCACTTTGGAGGTCTGTAAGGGTCAAACAACAAGTTCTAGATCTTAACCATATTGCTTTCATGCTGCCTATCATGGAAGAGAGGGGGGATTAGTGTAGAAAATTAAAATTCAAAAAAAAAGCTCAAACATGATCAAGGAGGTAGTTGGAACCCAGATCTAGAAGTTGTGCATCCCCTAGCTTCATTTTGAGTTATTTGAGTTATTTTTGGGTGTCAAAACATGTTGAAATGGTTTCCCCCTTCTTCCATGCTAAGAACAACATCCCTAACATGGAAGAATAGGTGGATATTTTTTTAATGATTTTAGCATGATTTGAGAGCATGTTGACTAGGTTCCTAGGCTCATAGGGCTATAGATGGTAATTCTACAATTTTTTTGCTAATTTTGGTTACGTTTGGAGATCATTCAAGGGTACCTAAGGTCTTACCCCTTATTTTCATGTTGGTGAAGTTACTTTAGCATGGAAGATTAAAGGGAATGGATTTTTGAGTTTAAAATAAAGTTGAATGAGCAAAATATTAATGGTATATGGTCTTGGCTTTTCCCATGTAGATCTGTGGGTTCTAAGAGTGTCATCTTATCACCAAAAGTGGAAAGAAAGTCTTCTCCACAACATGGAGGGGATCCTCTCTAGCATGGATGGAGTAAGAATCCCAGATCTAGACCAATTTGAGTTATAATCGACTATGCATGTCAGCTTCCAAAGGTGATATGGTTAGAAGCTAATGTTTTAGGTTAAAATTTGGTAGTTTTGGGTATTCCTATGTACTTTTTGGGCTTCCCCCCTATCTTCCATGCTGAGGATGCTATGCGCAATGTGAAAGACTAGGGGGAATATATTTTTAACCATTTAGGATCAATGTTCTAATATTTGACCTCTTTAATAAATGCTAATAGGGTTATAAACTAGATGTAAGGTCATTTGATGCCATTCTAAGGTGTTTATGGGTCCAAATGAGTCCCCCCTTTAGCCTCCACGCTAGCTAGTATGGAAGAAAGGGTCACTAACATGGAAGAATCACAAATCTTAGATCTAGGCCAATTTTAACCTCAATTGTCCATGCATGTGTGCTCCCATGGTTGTCAGGGTCAAGGACTAGGGTTTAATATCAATATTTGTTAATTATGTGGTTTTTCAGCTTCCCCACTTTATTCCACACTAAGGATGATATGCTCAATGTGGAAGATGGAAGGAAACAATGTTTTAGTCATTGGAGTCACTTTCACATGGTTTGAGAGCTCTAGAAGATGTAAAATTGATCTTAGGGTTCTGGTAAGATTATAGGATGTCTTCCTGAGGTGTCCAAGGATCATTTGTAAGGGGCCCCCAATGTTCCCCCTACTTCCATGCTAGCCAACATGGAAGAGATGGCTCCTAGCATGGAGGAATTGAGGGACCTTTCTTTTTCCATTTTTTGTCATTTTTGGCCATGCATGTGGGTTTCTAAGGTTGCTAGTATCTACTACTACTACTTAGTGTCAAAACTTGGTCATTTTAGTGGTTGTTAACTAGTTTTTGATGTTCCCCCTTTCTTCCATGCTAGGGTTCCCATGCTCAACATTAAAGATTGATGGAAAAACATTTTTGACTATCCATTATCAATTTTGGCAAGTATGAGGGCTCTAGAATGTACAAACAAAGTCCTAAGACATACACACGACTTTCTAGCATCTGTTTAGGGTACCTATAGGCTATTTTTGAGTCCCTATAAAGTTTCCCCCTACTCCTGCACTACCTAGCATGGAAGAGGTTTCTCCCAACATGGAGGAACTAAGGGGCTCTACTTCTTATTGATTTTTTTTTATTTTTGGCTATGCATGTGTGTCCATAGGGTTGCCAATGTTGATTATTAATGCCTAGGGTCAAAATTTGGTTATTTTGAGTATGAGAGGGTTTTTAGGCTTTCCTCTCTTCATCCACATAGGGGCTAGGATTCTTAGTGTGGATGAGATCCTTCTCACCATGGAGAACTGAAAGGAAACAATTTTTAATTATTTCAAGTGGCTTCTAGAAGTTTGGTGGCTTCCAAAATGTTTGGGTTGCTTTTGGAAGTCAATCTTCATGTAAACTTCAATAGTTTTGGCTTCCCTTTTTTCATCCAAAATGGGACTAGAATGCTTAGCATGGATGAGATTCTCCCTAGCATGGAAGACCCTTAGGAAGTTGTGTTTTATTGATTTTTCACAATATAGTGGCTTTTGAAGAGCCTAAAAGGGTTCTAGTGTTATTATAAGATAATTTAAGAACTTTTTCTTAATTATGGAACTCCCAACTAATCTTCTTAGCTTCATCCACCTCATTTCCATGCTAGATAGTGTGGAAGAGGTCTCCCCTAGTGTGGAAGAACTTTGAAAGTAAGATCTAGGCTAGTTAGACATCTAATTATCCATGCATGTTATTAGCCTTCGAGGTTGGCAGTATTAATGATTGATGCTTGCTATCAAGATTCAGTGGTTTGGAGGCTCATAGGTACCTCATGCAATATCACACCCCCTTCTTCTAGTTTGGGCATGATGGCCCTAGTGTGGATGAGAGGGGGATGGGAGTTTTATGCCATTTTGACTACTTTTGAGATCTTTTGAAGTTCCATATGGTTTTGACAGGGTCTTGGGGTAACTAGGGTAGGTTATTGGGCTATTTTGGATCATAACTTAAGTTTTCTTCCATACATCCTAGGTTTCCATGATAGCTCCATGCTAGATAGTGTGGATGGAGGATTCACTAGCATGGAACAGGCCATGAATAGGGAATTGACTTATCTAAGGATTAGTCTAGGCTACTAGAGACTATGAGGATGTACTAGGCTTTGAAAATGGATACTAGGTAGTAAATTTAGGTAATTTTTGTCTTTCCTCTATCCATCCATGTTGGGGCTAGGATGCTTAGCATGTATGAGGCTCCCTAGTGTGGAACTAGCAAATCCCACGGTTTTGACAACTTTTGACTAGATTTGATGAGGTTTTGGGGCTATCGAGGGTGTTTTTAGGGGTTTTAGGTTATGTGGGCCAACCTCGGGGGTTAAACATGGGCTAGATGGATGTTTGGAGGATACGAATGGGTGTTACCCCTCTTATTCCATGTTGGGCACTATATCCCCAATGTGGAAATCCAAGTTATCTAGTTTTGTCCATGTCTAATCCCTTTTAGAAGCTCAGAGTGGAGAAAGGTAGGTTTTGACAACTAAAAATGGTAAAAAGGATATGTTTTAATGTTTTTATGAAGTTGTATGCATGTATCCACACTAGGAATGATATCCCCAATGTGGATGCATGGGAGTTAAGGTTTGGTCATGGCTTTAGGTATTTAAGGAATTAAAACCCAATGTTGATGTAATTTTTAGCCAAGAGTGAGGGTGTATACTGGGACCCATAATCCAAAAATTTTAAAATTTTAAAAGTAAAATTATTTCCCACCCATCCCAACATAGAAGAGACTTTCCATCCCTTGCACTTTAGTTCACTTGGTGTTATGATAAATTGAATTGATAATTGGGCTTTAGAGGTGGATGTTTAGGTTTTGATGGTGTTTTTATTGTCAAATTTTCAAATTATTCAATCATAATCCACATCCTAGCAAATAGTGCATTGGAGGAGAGATCAAGTATTGATTTTTATGGTAGAAAATATCAATCCCTAGCATGGAAGCCTTAGACCTTTCCTACAACCAATGTTGAACCTTCAATCTCCTCAAACTTCATTAGTTGTTAGCATAGATCTAGCCATGACACCCAAGCAACATGAGGGGAAGAGTAGAAACCCATGAATCTAGAAGGTGGATGAACATGTCATGGATGTATCAGGGTTACCCAAGCTCATCTCCATCCAAGCTTTCTCTATCTTTACTCCAAGTTAGATAGTTCTAACCATTTTTTATTTTTATTTTTGCTTTAGTTTCTAGACATTTTTCTTCTCATATGTGGGGCCATTTTCTCTAGATCTATGTTGATAAAGGAGGTAAAATGAAATTTTGATGAATTACCATTTTTTATCTTGGTCATTTCTACATTGATCTATGGTCATTTTGTTGTTTTGGCTTTAGTAGATTCGATTTTTAAAATTAGCCTTATTGTTTTCATGCTTTTTTCTAAAAGAAAATTTGGGGTAGGACCATTTTCCTTAGATCTAGGCTAAAAGATTCATCAAAATTTAATTTTAATGAAATTCTACCCCCTTATTTTGATGTGTTTTCAAATGTGTCTCAAGGGGATGATAAAGGTTATAAGGGTTCAACGCTAAGAGGCTTCAAGAAGCTGAATTTCCACAATGTTGCAAGAGCTCTTGAAAGTCAAAATTGCTATGTGTTTGAAAATGTCAAAGTGTGGAATTGCAAAAAAATCATGGAACCTTGAAATGATGTTTAGGTTTTGGTTTTATAGGTTTTGGGCCATGATTTTTGCTACAAATTGATTGACAAATTGACTGCAAATTTCTACCTTATACAAGTGAGATAGATGTCCAAATTTTAGGGGTTACCATATATAGTAAGTTTCATCTCACCATGGCCATTCCATTTACTATAAATAGTAATAGGAAAAAACCTTTTATGCTAGAGGTAGATCTTCCATGCTAAGCCTTCTGCCAGCCTTGGTGATGTGGTTAGTCAACTCTGAGGCCATTAAAGTGCAAAAATCTTGCTCATGTAGCTTCTACACTAGGTGAGAGGAGATTCAACATTGGGGTAACAAGCCTTCATGCTAAGGAAGAAGACCAAACTCCTCCATGTTGGGCATTATGTCTTTGCCCAGTTCTCCATGCTAGGATTTGTCTCTCCATACTAAGGGTAGTGATATTTCCCCCTTGCAGGTGTTTCCAATGTAGAAAAGTGTATAGCCCCCATAAAACCCATTAAATTACCATTTTTTGCATCCCAAAAAGCATTTTTCACACCCCCCCTCCAAGACCAAATATAGATACTATGTGATCTTTTTCACTTGGGAAATAAGGATTTGACCACCTATGAGGCATTTTTTAGCCCCAAAAGTATGAAACATGTGATATTGCTTCTTGTGGATTATAATATTCACATTCATAATAAAGTTTTGCCTCAGGTTTTATGTGGTGAAGGCTACATGGTCAAAAATGGTTATAACATGAAAATTTTTGTGGTGTTTCAATGATCATATGATCTAAGTAATGTGCAACTTATTCAAGGGTACATGTATCAAGTTGTTGTATCATTGACATGTATCAAAAGTTTGCCCTTCTATGAGTAATCACTTTCCATATAGGGCTAGTAGTATCCTAATCATATAATCTTTATGGCCATGGCTTGTGGTCATATATGCCATATGCCTTCATTCATTTTTTTGAGAATCTTATGGGCTTCTACTTTATCCAAGCATACAAATAATACGCCATCATAGGACCTTCAACATAATGTGTTATTGGCTACAATGACATACTATTTTGATCATTTACATATAGCATCCTTTTGAGGGATATTTAGGTTCTATGAACTCTCATCATGCACTATGTATAACCTAATATCTATAGCACCTAAAAAATTTGTTTATAGGAAAATTGAGAATTCCAAGTGGAATAACTTTAACCCAAAATCCCAAGGGCCTTTGCAACAAAATAGGATCCAAGGTTCCCTATAAGGTTTGGCAGATTATCCAAGGACTTATAAAGTATCAATGGGACTAATGAAAAAAATAAAAATAAAGTATAGCTGACATAAAATAATGCATAGAATATAAGAAATGTAAATTAAATTACACAAAATAATGAACTTTAAACTTTATTCCAAAAATAATGAGAGTTTAGAAATTTGTACAAGGGTGCCTGAGGAAGCAAGGGGGTTTACTTCACATAGGTTTGAAATCCATTAAAGCTAGTAACCTTAGATGTCATAGTTAGCTCCATGATCTGAATGCTTTAAAACTCACAAAAATATGAAACCTTGCTATAATCCTAACCTAATCTATAGTGCTAGTGGTGTAGTGGGCTAAAATGTGTGGGAGATTTTGGACTACAAACAAGAGCCACGATAGGATTCTTGATGCCTAGGTTGCTCAACATTGTTGAAAACTATCACACAATATCATGGGGTAAAATAATGGTTGTAATGGCTATGGTTTACATGATATAATTTCTCCAAAAGCTTTCTATTTACAAATTTCTTTAAAGCTCTTAAATGCCAAAAATGGTATAATGTGCAAAAGTGTGAAACCTTTCTATGGTGTTAAAGCTTGGTTTTTATAGAGTTTTGGCCACAAATTTGGATAAATTCTTTTTGCCTAATTGCTAACAAATTGCTACCATGTACAAGTGTTCCAAGTATCTAAATATAGCAAGGTTACTATGTATGGTAAGTTTTGCAACCCCCTATGGCATTAAAACCATTTCATTTATCAAAAATAGTAAAGGGGAATTTTACCCATGTTACCTTCTTCCACCGGTGTTGGGTCTTCCAACAACAATGCTAAAGTGCAAGATCAACACTGGAGCTAGCTAGCAATGATGAGGTCTTAGCCCATGTTGAAGAAATGTTGGGGAAACGGTGCAATGTTGGGGAGAAGATGTAATGCTGGAGGGAAGGTGTAATGCTAGGGGATGTAAGAGCAATGCTTAGGTGATGTTACACCCTCTATAGGTGTTTCCAACATAGCAAATGTTATAGCAAATTTTGACATCATGGCTACAATGTGGCACTAACATGTTATTCAATCATTAGATCTGTGCATTTCATGTGTTGGTGTTGGTTACTTGGAAATGCAGTTGAGGAACCAACACATTGTTCCAAGGTTTCTTTGGCCATTAGGCTTCTTCCCTTGCATTCTTGGAGCCATTGATTTTCCTTTTTTTCTTCATTGGTCTCTCCACTTCTTAGAAATTTTCTTCTCACCTTTTGTTTTTTAGGGTGAAACCTTCATTGGGTTTCTTTGGTAAGGATAGTTGGATTTTGGTTTTTGCATCAAATGAGATCTATTACACTTGATGGACTTAATGGTTTTCTTGTTAAATAAGATGTGTTAAATTTAATGATGCCATAGGTGGAGCATAATGAAGGAATGTCACATGGACATAATGCATGAATGTCAAACATAGGTCAACATTTTTGCTTAGGGTAAGGAAGGTGGACATCAGGCTATGTGGTTAGGTTCAAGGAGTGGTAATGGAAATTGTGTGAAACAAGCACTTTTGGTACAACAAAAAAACTCATTAAATCTTGTTCATCAAGTTCATGTGATGACTTGTTACCATAGTGAGTTGCAATTTAGTGATGAATCCAAGCTTCATCCTATAAGCAAAACTCTAACAGAAAAGAAACAAAACAAAGAAGTCATGTTATTACAATGCAATGCATAAGGCCATATAGACTGATTACCAAACTAGGCTATCATAGGTCACACATGTTACAAAGTTTAATAATTCCTCCATTGTGCAAAAAGTGAAGAAAGGTTATGAAGGCTCTCTAGTTATTAGTTGTTGAGGTTCTCATTGGCTATAGGTAGTAGGGATTTAGATAGGAATGATTGACTAGATTGGCCAACTCATTCTCATCCATGTTCACTATCCTGAATGCTCCATTGCTATAGGCCTTAGTTATCAAGAAAGGCCTTTACTAGTTAGCTGAGAATTTGTCTATATGCTTACTAATGGCTTTGAGGACTAGATCACCTTTCTTGATTTTGCATTTGGTCAGGTTATGATGGTGTTGTCATTTATAACTCTTCTAGTATCACTCAATGTGAGCAAGAATTTGTATGCACTACTCCTCCATTAAGTCTAGGTCCATGATACATAGCTCTTGGTTTTGTTCATCATTGATGAAGTTTGACAAGGCTACTTGAAGTGATGACACTTGTGCTTCAAAAGGTAAAACAACTTTAAAACCATAAACTAGGCTATATAGGGTCACACTAGTTGCAATTCAAAATATTGTTTGTGATGAGTGGCGAGGTACCCCTACACTCACCCATACAAATACGAGCATTTAAGGAAGATCTGGTTGAACTCCGTGGATAGGCTATTTGTAGTATCTAGATAGTTATACGTTGATTGCAGTTTACTATCTTCCCACCTGGACTAGTATTTGATTTGTCACATATGGTTTAGTCCAGAGTGAGGCGTATGATGTGTCCTAAACTAGTGCTACTCCTAGAGAAAATGGAACATAATCTTGATTAAACTACTGAGTAATGGGAAATGATCTTCCCACCTGCCTAAGTGTGATGAGCATCCATTCCTTAATCATCTGTACACATCTTGGACCTCGTGCATGACTACTACTGGGATTACCAAGCGTAGATCCTAGGTACACTACTAGGTTACCAAGTAGTCACACTTAAAGGCTCATGATTAAGTCGTACTCATTCTACATTTAACAACAAGAATAGTAAATGATGATAAAGAAATATTAACTAAGAAAAAAATAAATAACAATAACAATTAAACAATAACAATTAAATAATTAAATCTAAGTGAATGCTGCAATGATGAAGTAATCTCGATCTTTATTTCCCATCATGTGCGCATCCAAGTACGTCACACTCGAATAAAGGTGTCGTACAATTACAAGCATCACACTACAGGCAGGCATTGGGAAAATATTCTAACTCCTACAGAAACAAAATGCAAGGGCTTTACTACAACTACTAGAAAAGTGCCTAGGTGTGGTGGAGGGTCGCTTATTTATAGGCTAAAATAGGCCCTGCGTAAATGGGGCCACGTCAACACATGGAGGGATGCATCGATAAGGCCACGTCGATGTGGCCGCATATACGGGACCCCATATATGCAGCCTAGTTGACGCATCAACTATGTAGTGCTTCATCAGTTTGGTAAACCCAAATGGTTGGAATCACCAATCATTATGGTTGGAATCACCAAGGAGTCAATAGATGCATAGCCTTAACCCCACCTCCACATGAGGGCCTTGTTGGAAATAGAGGTAGAGCATCCTAAATAGTCTTATTGATCAAATAGGGACTCTATTGATTGCAATCGAGGAAATGGGTACAATCAGGGGATGGCATGGTTAGCTGAAATGAAAATTTAAATAATACATAGTAGAGTGTGATTATGCTTGGAAAAGTGCAAAAAAATGCAAGAAAATGCTAGAAATGGAAATGAGAAATAAAGCACCACTCCAAATGGGAGTGTAGTTAACTCCAAAAGGGTCTTAGAAGGTACACAGTGTACAACAGGCACAGTGGAAGTGTAGTCATAGTCTTAGTGGTGTCAGGCCATGAAGTCTAGTGCTCACTATGATGAACCGTGCCTACTGGGTTGGCCACCACAATGTACCGTGCAGTGTTCTACAGGGTTACAATGGGGCTACAGTGGGCCATCATGTGCAACTCTACCTATCTACTAGTGTGGTGTGCTCTAGGTCTCGTTTTCCCATGGAGCTAAGTGCCAAGAGGCTAAAATGCCAAATGCCAAGTGCTTAAAAATGCTCACATTCAAGGAATGCAAACCACTTGCAAATGCCAATAGTCAAGGAATGCCAACAATTGGGGAATGCTAACCATCAGGAAATGCCAACAATTAAGGAATGCCAATTGTCATGGAATTCCAACAATCAAGGATTAACAACTATTGGGGAATGCCAACCGCCTAGGAATGTCACCCGCATGGGAATACCAATCAACTAGGAATGCCAACCATTAAAACATTGGGGGTCCAATGGTACTTATAGGGTTAAGATTAGTGCAAAACATGGATCAGGTGCCACATGATAGGAGGGTAGGTGGAACTACAAGAAAAATTCAACAATTTTCTAAGTTTGAAGGTGACCAAAAAAATTTCTAACTCTGGTTACTATGCTTGCTACACTCTAGAGTGTAGGTACAATTTGGGACAAACGGGGAGCACAAGAGAAATGCAAATTGCTAATCTTACTTATCGAAGGTGTGATGGAGCTAAGGTGAAGTTTGATATTGAGATTTGGAGGCTTTTGGAGATTGTCAAAGGCATCTTTGCAATGCTACACTAGCTATGCTCTAGAGCATAACATAACACTTAGTCAATTTTTTGCAAAAACTAATCTCCAACACTAGCTATGCTTACTATGCTCTAGAGCCTAGCAGGTATACTTAGAAAAAACTTGGCACAAATTTGGTCTTCTTCCATGCTACGCTAGCTACACTCAGGAGCGTAGCACTAGCACTTAGAAGAATTTGTCAAGTTTTGACACTTAGACAAATTTGTAGTCATAATGCTGAAGCCCAAAATTGGTGGTGTTTCAATGGCCCTCTTTGTTGACGTTTGGAGGAGTGGCTCGAGAGAAGTTGAAAAATAATTACAAAATACCATAGTAGACATGGCACCAACATATCTCATCAATACCTGATCACATGTCATTTCACCATGTTCAAGAGTGCTATGGATTAGGATATGCTAAGGGCAAAGGGTGTAGGCAATGTTAGGAAGATGAAATGCAAATAGTGAAAATGAAATGCAAATAGTGTATCATGATTCAAGATGCAAAGTTAGCATGGCTGATGGTGACCATAGCATGAAGTGGCTTGCCCTTGAAGTGTTGACCTCTCATTGAAGTGTTCATGAGAGAGTCAAAGTTGATCCAAGGCTAGGCCAATTGCAAAGCTACAACATTGTCAATTTTCTTGGGGATGTTCTTTTCTCTAGTTTTCATTTTTTTTTCATTTTTTGCTCTTTTTTCTTGAGTTTTTTACTTTCTTTTTTTTTCTCTTCTCTTTTTTTTTTCTTTCTCTTTCTCTTTCTC
>MNCI01023340.1:98775-109605 GCA_015680685.1 Gnetum montanum | reverse complement strand
AGAGGGTTCAGAAAATCTTTGGTATTTTGATGGGACCAGAATAGCTTCTTTTTATCTTTAAAGTGAATTTCTATGGTATTTCAGTCAGAAATTGTCAAGTCTTTCAAAGGTTCTGCTTGAATGCAATCGTTGACATCTATTATCTAGTCAAAATGGAGTCTCGTACGTGGTAGTTTACGCAGCAATTTTTGGTAGCATAGTACGATTGTCTTGAAGAAATTGCTTGTTTGAGCCTTGGAAGTTTGAACAATTCGTAGATATTAAATTGGAATAGCTTTATTGCAAAGTGTTTACTCGTGTCATTTTACCTTGTTGAAATATTTGAGGTCTACACAAATCTGCTTTCTTTTCTTTTCTGTCTATTTCCATTGAATCTTGCTCTATTTCTAGTTTTCTTGTGGAACTATCTCTTTCTCTGGGGAAAATTAGGAGTAGATTGCAGAGTTGTGCTCAAATTTTTTTGCAAAATTTTATTTGTTAAAAGTAGGTATTATAAGGACCGCATAGACTAGGCAGTTGAACAAAATAGAAAACTTTCAACAACTCACAGTACTTGCTAAATTTGGCTGAATCTCTTTAAAGTAAGTCATTTGTAGTTTACACACAACGCAATCGTTACATTTCACACAACTGCATACCGCAATAGCACACACACATACTCACATTAACTACTAAGTTTATTTGGAGGTATCTGGGCCTTGGTGTTGCCAGAGACCAGCAGACACCTAAATCCTATTCGAGGACACTCGTTGGCGGTCGCATCCCAAACGGTCACCAACAGATACATGTACAAGTTTGCTATGCCTTTCTCAAGTATCACAACTTTTAATCTTTTGTAGGCAATCACTTTCCATATAGTACCAATAATAGCCTAATCATCTGATCAGTGTATCCATTACTCTAGGTCCTATATGTCCCCAACATATACCCTGATGAACCTACTCTAGGACTATACAAGCTTTTGTTTTACCCAAGCACACTAACAATATGCCATTGTAGGATCATCAACATAATGTGTTATCAGCCATGATGACACATTATCTTGATCATTTTCATATAGCATCCTTTTGAGTAGCAATTAGGCCTTATGAAGGTTTAGCATGTATAAGGTAAAACTTAATATCATCATACCACTCCTTTATAGGAGTAATATGAACTATAGCCATAAAGGTAACCTTAGTGTTATGCATGATGGAAATTGCATAGTCCATGGTCAATGTGGGCAATTTACTAGACACATATGGTGTCACACTAAGGCTCAAGGTTGCAATGGCATTGACTATAGTGTTCTCAATTTGGGGTACAAGTTGGATATCAATGTATGTAAACTATTTTAATAGTTTCTTTTGTAGCTCATAGTAAGATTGTAAGAATTTTGCTTTACATGTGTAAACCTCAATTACTTGGTTGATCATAAGTTGTGAATCACCATTGATCATTAAGCATGTTACTCCTGGGTCACGAGCTACTATCATTCCTCTGATTAAACCCTCATACTCCACTACATTATTGTTACATAGAAACTTCAATCAATAAGTGAAAGATTGAATTTGACTACATGGAAATGTTATGATGGTAGCAGCACTGGCCCCATGCGTTGTTGAAGCTTTGTCAAAGTACATGACTACCTCATAACACTCAGGCACTTGGCTAATAATGTTAACATGTTCATTAGGAAATTTAGGATCAATGGTTGCATGGTCATCAATTGGTAAAGAAGTGAGCTATGTGACTATAGCTTGACCTTTTGTTGAGGCTTGGGAAATGTAATGAAGGTCAAACTCTACTATTATGAATTTCCAATGGGTTATATGGCTACTCTCATAGATGTTGGTCATTATGACTCTAAGCATGTTATCCTTGCAAATGACACTGACTTAACTCCTAAAGAGGTAGTGTCTCTACTTCAATAAGAAGACTAGGGCTAGACAATAATTCTCTACTTTGGTGTATTGGATATTAGAAGCAACTAATGCATTGCTTTGATAGCATGTGGGTAACTCTACTCCATCATCCCATTTTTGACAGAGTAGAGAGGTAATAGATGTATCAAAGATAGAAAGGTAGATGTAGAAAGGTTTATCCTCTTAAGGAGGATAGATCATTAGTAGTTGCACCAACTCTTGCATAAGGTTTTCAAAGGTTTCTTGGCATTCAGTCATCCACTCATAGTGAACTTCTTTCTTAAGAAACTGTTGCATTCATTGTAACTTATCTATAAGCCTAGAGATAAACCTATCAATAAATTATAATTTTCTTTTTAGTTCTCAAAACTCCTTAAGGTTAGTTGGTATTGCTAAATTAAATATGGTTTTAACCTTATCAAGATTGACATGTATTCCTACTTTAGATACTACAAAGACAAGCATCTTACTAGTTTGGAAATCAAAGACACACTTCTTGGGATTAAGCCCAAGCTCATATTTGAGACATCATTTTAACACAAGGTCTAGGTCATGTGTATGATCATTGGCCACTTTGGATTTAATAGCTATATTTTCTATGTAGTCATTGAGCAAAACTAGCATGTAGTCACTAAAGAAATACATCATAGCTCTTTGGTAGGTTACTTCTACATTATTTAGGCCAAAGGGCATCATGGTGTAACAAAAGGTACCCCAAGAGATCATGAATGTCATACTAAGTTGGTTTTTTAGATTAATCCTAATCTGGTTGTATCCTAATAACCCATTCATAAATGACAATAAGGCATGTCCAACTATAGTATCAATAAGTTGGTCAATAGTAGGCAAAGAAAAATCATCCTTGATGATTACCTTGTTTAGGTTCCAAAAATCTATGAAAATACATATACTTCCTTTTTCTTAGGGACTACCACTATGTTGGATACCCATTCTATGTAATCAACAACATTGATGAAACTAGCTTGGTATAGTTTTGTGATTTCGTCATGAACTACTATGGCCAAATCAAGTCTAATCTCGTAAACCTTTTGCTTAACTAGTCTAATTCTAGGATCAAGTATGATGTGATGTTGCACTAAATGTAGATCAAGACCTAGCATATCCTTGTATGACTAGGCAAAGGCCTTAATGTTTTCTTATGGGACCTTGGTGATGTCTTAAGCCTATTAGGCTCTAATGAGGAACTTATTTTTAGTTTCTTCTCCTCACCACTATGTGTTGTGATAGAAACCTCAACTAGAGAGTCTTTAGTAATGTTGCCAGTCTTGAGATCAAGGGTTTTTACTAGGTTTTTAGGCCACTCTAGAGCTTTCTCCATTGAGGCTTTGTGGTCAATAAGACTTTCAAGCTCAAAATTTTGGCAATTAGGATCAATACATTATTAAAATCACCATGACGTCCCCTTAAGCTCAAAGGAAAAATAATTTACTCCAAGATACTCATACTCTAATCATGCATGTCAACCATAAGTACATTTAGTGGCACTTGGGTAAAGATAAGTAAATAATGCCAAAAATAACAAAATAATGTAAATACATTCTATTTCAATACTAAAAAAGTGTAAACAATGCCAACCAATGCTATAAGTGGTAGAAATATGCAAATAAAATGGAATAAAGTTCAAAAAATGGTTAAATCAAGGGCAAAAAAAGTTGAATATAAGGTCAAAGCATCGAAAATAAGGTCAAATATGGTCAACTGAGATTAGAATTTTGCCAGTTTTAGGCCTTAGAAAGTCATGATGTTGGGTTAAGGCCTTTGCAAACCATAGTTGCATGGTGTTAATTGATGATCAGAGATGGTCAAATCCCATCACCTAATACCAATCAAAGGCTAAACAAGGGACAACAAGGATCATAATAGAGAAAATAATATAAATATAGTGAAATTGAAGTGATGGTAACAATGGCCAACCATGCAAAAACAAGGTGAATTTGATAAATACACCCAAGTCCTTGCCCTAGCCTTCAAGAGATGTGTAACCACTAAAATGGCCCATAGTTGGTGGATGGCCCCAAAATGCCTTCCAGTACCAAACACCAATGTCAGGACCACCACATAACCATCACCTAGTAAGAAGAAGAAAGGTAAGAAGAATATGAATTCTAGATAAGTTATTCTAACATTTTCATGGTTATATAATTTTAGGCTATTTTAGTTCTAAGTGTTCTAATGGTTGTAATCTATTATTCTTGTTGTATCTTGGTTATACACAATCAGTTCATGTTGTAGCTAATAGGTCATTTTTATTGTCTTACAAGGGCTTCCACCTCTTCCAATGTTGCCTTGACCATTTCAAGATGTGCCGAGAAGACCCCCGTCTAAAACTTTTGTGAGGTGGAAGTAGGATAGTGTTGATTGATGGAACATGCACCCAAAAACATTCAAACATGCATTGTTCATGTTGGTCTACTTGATCTTTTCATGGAACCTACCCCAACCATTCCTACCACTAAGATGATGAACATCATTAACTACTTTAACAAAGGAGACAATACGTTCATAACCAAGGTATGTAATGTACTAATCACCTTTTGCATTGATGAGGCTACCTTCTATGATCTTTGTGGTGTTCTCACTAAAGGAATAAAGGTTACTACCAAACTAGCTATGGAGGTAGGCCATCACAAGGTGGTAGAGGCATGGTCATGTGCTTGTCATGGCCATTCTAGGTTGGCCTTAGATGATTTCCAAGTGTTAGAAGTAAGGAAGTCTTATCACTTTTTTTAGTCTCGTGACTTCCCTAATCTATTGTCATAGAAGAAGGTTGATGAGTGCCAAGGTACCCCT
This sequence comes from Gnetum montanum, assembly GCA_015680685.1. Lineage (NCBI taxonomy): Eukaryota > Viridiplantae > Streptophyta > Gnetopsida > Gnetales > Gnetaceae > Gnetum > Gnetum montanum. The sequence continues at coordinate 104,890 of MNCI01023340.1, read as the reverse complement.
ACACTCAACCATACGAATATGAGCATAACACGCGCGATCCAGTCAAACTCTGCAAACTAAGTGCCTACACGCCTCATGGAATACTTAACGTTAATTATTCATTGTCTTCCCAGACTTACTTGTATTTGTCACAGTGTATGGTTAAGTAAGTCTGAGGCATATGATTTTTATAGTCTTTTATGTTTTATCTCCTATGCTGAGAGGTGAAGGGTTGAAGAGACTAATTAACTAACTTTAACTAACTAAGTATGAATTAACCTAGTTTCAGCATCCATTCCCACTTACCGTTCACACCCTAAACCAATGCAACCTTGGTTACCAAACACTAATCGTTGCTGGGATCACCAAGCGTAACGCACGTGCTTGAAGCGGTCGTACTGAGGCACTTAACTAGGAGAGAAGGGTTGAGAGAGATTTAATAACTAATAAAGCGATTAAATGATAAATAGTAAATAACAATAAATAAAATCCTATTTAGCCTATTCCATGCACTGCAAGGTTTATCCAAGAAGTTCATCTTTATTTCCATACACAAACATGTGTTCAGGTACAATATTTGCTCAAATAAAGATCCATTCACTTTGGAGTTCCTACTATGAGCACATGGAAAATATTCTATCTCTGGAGGGATCAAACTGCCAAAATTTTGCTACTGTCTAAGCCTAGGATGAGAAACAGGAAGAGCTACCTCTTATTTATAGATTTGACAGCACACCGCGATATTGCAGCTTATGCGATATCATGTCCCATCATACCCCCATGATTGAATGAAAACTCATTCTTGAGTTCCTTAAAAAATATTGGGAAGGTATGGGATTATTGAATGAAGAGAACTAATGGGATGACATGTGAACGGATCATCATTACAAGACAAGACAAAATCAGTGTTCATAACAACAAGAGTGAACACCTTATTACATTGACATCAGGCGTTATTTGGCAGCTTGAGGGAGAGAGAGAGAAAGAAGTTTTGCTGCTACCAATGCCAAGATTGCACCTTTTGTTGTCCATCCATAAGCATGCCATTGATCTTGCTCCTTGCATAGCTACTTCCAGTACTACTCCATTCCAAGTGTTCTCTCTAGATCCAATCCATTGTTGTATGATTGCCATCTGCACACACAACACAATATTTATATTAGCAAGGGTAAATGAATCACAATGTAGTTGAAAGGTCCATTGGCTGAGTTGTGATATAGCTAATTGTGGGTCTAGAGATATAATATTGATGACTACCGAAGGTGTAGGGGTTAGGAGAAAATTGAAAAAACTGGGCCCTGTACCCCCATGACTAATCGCAAGCCTTCGGTAGCGATAGAATGGAGAAAGAATAAAGAACAAGAAAGATGAAGAAAAAGAGACAACGATAACATCGATGAAATGGATGTCAAGATGGTAATGAACAAAATAAAATTAATTACAAAAATGTTAAGGAAAAGAATTTAATTGGGGTTCCAAAGAGGAATGTCAGTGGGTCCTCCACAAAGCAGGCTCATGCCCTTAATGCCTTGACAAACCCACATTCAAAGAGTTTGTAGGCTCTAGGAATGTCATTTGGACAAGAGTTAAAGTCTTAACTGCAAGAGTTTACCAAAAAGAAAATAATGTATCCACCAAAATATACACTAATGATACAACCAACAATGAGGTAAACAATGGAGAGAAGGGTGGAGAGAAGAGAATGGAATGGAATCCCAAGAACAAGGTGGTGTACAACCCCTTGTGAAGTTCATGATTTATGTGACTTAGTAAATCCCATTCCAAGTCTGGCCTCAAAAAAACCACATCCAGTGACTTTGCATCAATGCATTTGGCCAATCCATCCACTTGAATAACAAGAATGCATCTCCAAAGAGCCACCACCATTCCGACGAAACGAAGGAGGACAGAATGGGAAGCAAGAAGGGCCTTAGTTATAGGGAACATTTTTAGTTCCATAACCAGTGCTTATAGCCCAAGTGATTATTTCATCTAAGGGGTGTGCTTTGAATTCTCACTTTTTCTTTGTATTTTTATGTGTTTATATGTGAGAAACACACCATGCAAAGACTTCGTTATTTTTATTGCTCAGCTTCCCGATAATTAGGTATCGTTGGAACGATAAGAAAACTCAAGAAGAAAACAACCAAGCACCCAAGAGAACGAACAACACAAATGCATCAATTTCCCTTGAAGTAATACCCTTTTCAATCCTTGAGTCCTTCCTTAGTTTGAGAAGTGCACAGTCACTGATTCGTTAGAGTTCTTATTTAGGAAGAGACTGTACATTTGCAAGCCGAGGGAGACCATAGAACTTGTGGATGGATGGATGAAGTGGACTCATTACCTGCTATATCAAAAGAACCATACCTTAGTATCAACATCATAACTTAAAGGTAAAAACCAAACATTAGCAATCAATACGAAAACAGTTCATACCATCATGAAGAACACTTACTGAATGAAAAACTTACAAGGTGGGTAACACACACACACACACACACAAAATGAAAAAGTATAACAATGTTGTAAAACAAAAACAAGAAAAGTTAAAGAAATTTGTAAAACAAAAATGTGTAGGACAAAAACATGTAAAACAAAAATGTGTAAGACAAAAACGTGTAAAACAAAAATGTGTAAAACAAAAACGTGTAAAAAATGTGTAAAACAAAAACTAAAAAGAATTGAGGGCCCCAAAAGAAAGGGAGAGATCTGAAATAATGAGCATTTATTTGAATTTCTTAGAAGTGTCCAACCTCTCGCAATTAATGTTCTTAGATTAAGGGGTGGAAGTTGGCATCATATTCCAATGTGTCTATGCCCTCATTGTTGGCATGACCTATTCCCCCAGTTCATTCCATGCATGTTGATGCGCTGCTCTCTTGATCAGCTATCAACCACTAGGTATTCTCTTGTTGAGTGGTTTCTACATACAATCACCTTTGAATGTTATCCTCTGGTGCACACCAGTTACATGCAGGAGATGTTAAACTTTGCATCACCGATGATTCCTACATGTCATCACCCTCTGAGTCACTATATGTGATGCATGGAACTCTCTTATTCTCGATCTTTCCATAAATTTTTACTTTAGATATTTGCAAGGAAAGATCCCAGATCCCTAGGAATGCATCTATTGTGCTTAGCCATGCCCTTCCCATCATAATTGGGAAGTCCCCTTCATTGTTGTTAACTTCTATCACCGGGAAATCTGTTGGGTATGACCAACCATACATAGTGGTAACAATGTCCTCCACCAATCCCAATGGAATGGTGATGAATTGGTCAGCTAGCTCTAGTTAAATTTTTCTCTTCTTGAGTTGGGGTAGGTTCCAGGCTTGATACATTTCTCGTGAGATTAAGTTGACTTAGGAACATGAATCAAGAAGAGCCTTATGTGGTTCATTCCCGATGACTTGTAGATAGATTAAGGGACTCCCAGGGTCAAATAGTTTCCTAAGAAGGTGGTCTACCTTGATCCAATCGATTATGGTATGCGTTAACATAACTGTATGCGTGAAGCTCTGTTGTTGGACGGAAGGGAGCTCCGAAGTCTTGTATGTTGGAGGAGTGTGCATGGACTCAATGACTTGTTATTGTGAGAGCTTGTCTGGGATTTTGGTTCTAAAGAAAGGTCTTCTCTTTTTATAGTTGTCAGAACTAGCAGTGGGTTGAATGGTTATGGCTCTCGTAGTGTTACGTTGCTACAGTTGAGTGGGGAGTTCCCCTTGCATTGTTGGAGCGAGTGGTATGGGAACTACCGGTGGAAGAGAGGCAGATGGATTTGGAGGATGGTATGGATGTAGAGCATCTCCAGGAGGAGAAGGAGTCCTTCTAAAGTACTCCTGAACTTGGTAGTAATGTTGGGAGGTTGTGTGATCCATGGAGTCACTTGGAGAAATTGGCTATTGCACATACTATCCATAAGAGTCTGGCTTCCGGTAAGGGTACTGTTGTTTCGACCGTGGCATCCCCCATGACTATGGGTATTGCCACTGCTGATGTTGTCCAATGGGTTGTGGTAGAGTTCCACTTGGATAGTACGTTAATAGTTGGTGGAACTACCTTGGGTTACCTTGGGGACAAGGTAACCTTTAGGGTGTCTGCTATCTGTTGAGTCTCGAGTTGAGTGCATACACCCCAGACTCTTTTAGATGTGAGATGATTGGACAACATCCCTTAGGATGGTCATAGTGGCATATCTCACATCCACCGTCATTGTTTGTGTCTGAGTCCACAACCTCATCGAAGATAGTTATTTTCCCCTTACCCTTGTCACATGCAAGGCCTAAATCTCCATACTTCATCTACCTTAGCTGATACTTCTATTGTTAGCTTTTGAAGTGGCAAGGTTTTTCTATTCACCAACTCTTCGAGTGGTGACTCATCCTCTTCATCGCAAAATCTCACTCCCTTCTTTCGAAGAAAGGGATCACGGTTATATTCTTCCACACTCTCTCTTTTTTGTAGCTCCCCTTCTTCTTTGGTTACTTTCTCCAACAATGGATGAATATCATGGGATCTAAGTTCTGATAATCTCCCTTGGGCATTGTAACGAAGGAAAACATCGATCGCTGGAAAATACAAAACGAAAACCCGTATACACAGTCTTAACCATGGATCCGTGCGAGGGCCGTGCTGGAGAAAACGAATCCGCGGTGCCCTGAACGGTCTTGTCAATTAGACAGGGACTTACTCAATCAGTAAATTGATGAATATCACGATAATATGTGTATTATATAGATATTCCATGAGAAAAATTGGTTCAATGAATCGTAGAAGGAGTAGAAAACGATGTAAATAAATTGAAATAACGATAACGTCAACGCGACAAGGAGGATCAGATTTAGAAAAGTGCGCAATTCCAAGATCTATGTTTTGATTCGAAGACTGAGTATATTGTATGCAAAGTTCCAATAGCAAACTCTACTTATCCTGTGTGAAGCATACACAAAACAACAAGAAAAATGTTCAACAAGGAGTACAGAATGAAGCTCAGTCTACCTCATAAGCCAAAGATGGGATGCAAGGAAGGTCAAGCCTGGATGTCTATCAATCAACTGTTTCTGATCAATAAACCTTGCCAACTATACTAGATGATCCCTCGATCTCTGGTCTGCTCTTTTTGCCTTCGGTAGTCTCTGGTCAAAGTTGATAATGGTCATCGATGGAGAGAACTGTATTTTCACCAAAAGACTGATCACTCCTGCTACCAATGCTCAAAAATGTCTTCTATCTCTGCTAAAAGGTGATGCTACCAAAAAAAAAGATGATCTAGATCCCTTCTTTCTTTGCCAACTAGAGTATTTATAAGTTCGACAACATGTGGAGAAGCCATGGTCTCGATGACACGTGTCTCGAACTTTCAGAATGTCGTTGACTTCGCAAACTTTGTGTTGAAGCTAGTCATGTCGCATCACATTTTTTTGGAAAAGGTATGCTATCAACCAATTTTTTCGAAGCCACTTCATGATTACACACAATACGCTCATCAACGTATTGTGCGTGTGGATAGCAAGTGCGTGTCTGGTATTGTCTTAACTGGCCTTAGGCTATATTACGCTTGTTTACGCTACGTAGCGTGGCAGAGCGTAATAGAGCATAGAAGTAGTTAACTCAAGCTATTTTACGCTCATTTACACTGCAGAGCGTAATAGAGCGTCAAACATGGTCAACTTTACAATAAGTTACGCTTGTTTACGCTGCATAGCGTAATAAGCGTAAAGCGACCAATCTGTAAAAAAGAAGAAATCAATCTACCGTGCTTCTTTAGACTCTAACTTTGACTTCTTGGAAGCTCATTACGCTGCTTTGCGTAACAGAGCGTAAACTCAGCCCTGCACAAAAGACTTAGAGGAATATGCGACAAGTCTTAGACCTTAGACTTCGTCAAATTCACCGAAGTAAGTTACTTTCTGATATCGGGCTATGTTAAGCAGAGTTATGCTGAGCGACACTACGCTATGTTGCGTAATGTAGTGTAAAGAGAGAAAAAAAAGTAAGGTTGAAATTTGCAAGAAACTTGGAGACTTGATGCTACGCCCCTCTTTGCCTTGCTCTGTCTTCTAGATTTTTGTCGCAAACTTTCANCTTTGCCTTGCTCTGTCTTCTAGATTTTTGTCGCAAACTTTCGCCC
>MNCI01023340.1:57183-97979 GCA_015680685.1 Gnetum montanum | reverse complement strand
AGCTAGGTGAATCTATGAAGCCAGAGCCTGATAGTGATGATGAGCAGAGATCCCCAAGGTTGTGGTTGATGAGAACTCGTTTAGGGCTCCGGGCAGTGAAACTAACCTCTCAGAGGTGCCACCGCTGAAATGGGTGCAGTGACGGCATCTCCGAGGGGTCAGTAGTATGCCTTTCAGCACGTTCGAGGAATCAATAGAATGCCTATGAGGTAGCAACACTGGGGCTGTCCCAACATCCCATCCCATTTGTTTTACAGCCACACAAAGACAATTACGCTCGCTTGATTCACATGTTGGCGGTCTGTAGGTCTCAGTTTTAAGTCCTGGTAGATTGTCGTTGCTGGTTTTAAGTCCCAACAGACCATGGTCCTGGTTTAAAGTCTAGGAAGACTGAAAAATGTTAGTTTTACATCGTAGCAGATGGTGGTAGAGCTGATTTATGGTCTCAGCAGACCGTGCTATGGATGTCAGTTTCATGTCGTGACCCAAGGACAGATCTGTGCTGGTTTCACGTCCCAGTAGACGGATACTTACCTGTGCCAGTTTTATGTCATGACAGACAGCCAGTGCCAGTTTAGCATCGTGGCAGATGCATGCTTGAAATGCCAATTTTACGTCTTGGCAGACCTGTACAACACTGCCAATTTTACATCGTAGTGGACGATTGCAACTTGCTAGTTTTACGTCGTGGCGGACAATCATTGCCAGTTTAGCGTCATGACGGATGCGTGCAAAAAGTGCCAGTTTTAAGTCGTAGCGGATGATTATTGCCAGTTTAGCATCATGGCGGACACGTCAAGAGAGTGCCAGTTTTACGTCGTAGCGGACGATTGTTGCCAGTTTAGCATCATAGCAAATGATGGTTGCTATGCCTGATGTTAACACTAGATATGTAGCTAGATGTAGTACCGCTTCAGATATATATGGTTCACGGGATTCGGTAACTCGTTGTCATTGATATCTGTTAGCTTGAATGCACTGTTGCCATACACATCAGCTACCAAGAAAGGGCCCTCCCAGTTTGCAGAAAACTTGCCTACTGGTTCGTGAATGGCCTTGAGAACCAAACCTCCCTTCTCGATCGGATGTTGTTGAAGATTATGACGGTGCTTCTGCCTCTACTTATCTTGATACTTTTCGATGGTATCAAGTGTCTGTATTCGCTTCTCCTCTACTGAATCCAAATCCATGATCCAAGACTCGGTGTGTTGAACATCATTTATAATCGTGGAGAGGACCATTCGTAGAGAAGGAACTTGTAATTCGAGGGGTAGCACCGCCTCAGATCCATAGACTAGGCTATAGGGTGTACTGTCTGTAGCTGTTCTACATGTGGTACGATACACCCATAGCACATAGAGGATCTTTTCATGCCATCGTCTCTTGTTTCTGTTGAGCATTTTCTTGAGCAAGTTGATAATGACCTTCTTTGTTGCTTCAGCTTGACCATTTTCTTGTGGGTAATAAGGTGAGGAAAAAGATTGTTTAATACCGAGGCTATCACAAAAGGATTTGGTTTCCAGACTGCTAAATTGTGGTCCATTGTTAGTCACGATAGTCATCGGGAGACCAAATCTAGTTACAATGTTGTCTAAAATGAAATGGCAGATCTGTTGAGATGTGATCTTTCACAAAGGAATGGCTTCCACCCACTTCATGAAATACTCAGTGGCGCTGATTATGAAGCTGTGACCTGCGAAAGATTTTGGTGTGATAGGCCCTATAATGTCTAGTCCCCATCGTTGAAAGGGCCATGTTATCTGAGTCATGTGTAGTTCTGTAGGCGACACATGTATAAGGTTTGCATAACGCTAACATGTGTCACATGTTTTAACTTTTGTAAGATAGTCTTTTTCCATGTACAGCCAATAATACCATAAGCGATGGATTTTAGAGGCCATGGCTCGTGGTGCTATGTGTCCTCCGCATAATCCCTCGTGAACCTTGCCAACTATACGTTGTGCTTGGTTTTTGTCAACGCAAGTAAGTAGTACTCCATCAAAAGAGCGTCTACAAAGGGTACTATCTCCTATGATGACGTATTGCCTAGCTCGCTTGCGGATTGTATCTTTTTGTGCATGTGTTAGCTCGTGTGGTGGTTCGCCATGCAAGAGGTAAGTTTTAATGTTGTCGTACCACTCTGGCATTCTATCCTCGAGCAGTGAAGATATTTGTGCCGCCTGAATGATAGGATCTGTACAATCTATTATTAAGTCAGGACAAGTGTCGAACAAGTGCGACAGCACGTTTAAAGCTAATGTAGCCAGTGCATTAGCTAGCGTGTTGTCATTTCGAGGCACGTGTTGGGCATCGATCGTTGTGAACTGCTTCAGAAGATCTTTAACCATATCGTAGTAGGGCTGTAAATGTGTAACCTTGTAGGCGTAGACTCTTGTGATTTGATTTATAACAAGCATTGAATTGCCCCTAATCGCCAGGTGTTGAACATCAAGCTCTTTGGCTGTTAATAATATCCTGAGGAGCCCTTCGAACTCTGCCACGTTATTTGTACAGGGAAAGGTCAAGCGGTAAGCGTGAAGATGTACATCCTCAAGTGATAGCATAATGAATATGGCAGCACTACCGCCTCTAGCGGTTGAAGCTCCATCAAAATGTAATGTTTCTTCGAGGCTTGTTAGGATAGGGCTTAGACTGTGTACATGCTCATCTGGAAATTTAGGCTCTATGGTTGCCTGACTGTCAATAGGCGATGTTATTAGTTGATCAGCTATCGCTTGGCCTTTCATAGAAGATTGACCAATATAATGCAGATCGAATTCTGTCGTGATAGCTTTCCAACGAGCTATTTTACTACTTTCATACAGGTTATACGTAATAGCCCTAAGGATGTTATTTTTGCAGATTATGTTGACCTGGCTACGGAAGAGATAGTGTCTGCACTTTTTGAGCGTAAATACTAATGCTAAGCAATTACGCTCTACTTCTTTATACCTCGTTTCATACGCACATAGAGCATGACTCAAGTAGTATATGGGTACTTCTGACCCATCATCTCTCTTTTGACAGAGTAATGCAACTAAGGCTACATCTGATGTTGCGAGGTAAACGTAAAACGGTTGATCCCTTTGTGGTGGGAATACTGTTGGCAAGTGTTGAAGTTCTTGCTTCAAGTTGTCAAACGCACGCTAACAATCGTCTGTCCATTCGAAATTAACCCCCTTTTCTAACAGATGCTGCATAGGGTGTAATTTATCAATTAATCTCGAAATGAACCGCCTGATAAACTGTAACCTCCCTTGCAATCCGCATAATTTCTTGAGATTTGTAGGGGGTGTCAATTTAACAATGGCCTTAACTTTTTCAGGATCTACTCATATACCAGTTTCCAATACCACAAACACCAGCATGCATCCAGTTTTGACTCCGAATACGCACTTCTTTGGGTTGAGCCGGAGGTCATATTTAGAGCATCTTTTAAGGACTAACTCTAGATCCTCCGAATGATCTTCTGACCTTATAGACTTAACAGCTATATCATCAACATAATCATTCAGTCTTCCTAGGAGGTAATCGCTAAAGATATATGTCATAGCTTATTGATACATAGCTCCGGCATTTTTTAACCCAAAAGGCATCATGGTGTAACAAAAGGTCCTCCAGGGTGTCATGAATGTCATTGTCAGCTGGTGTTCTTGGTTGATGTGAATTTGATTATAGCCCGAGAAGCCATCCATGAAGGATAAAAGCGCATGCCCAGCGGTTGTATCCACTAATTGGTCGATACTTGATAATGGAAAATTATCCTTGATTGTAGCTTTGTTCAAGTCTCAGAAGTCTATGCAGATGTGTATCCCTCCGGTCTTTTTGGGGACAACTACAATGTTAGACACCCAATCTGAGTAATCGACTGCGCGAATAAAACTAGCCTGGTACTGTTTAGTGATCTAATCACGTACTGCTAGCATGCCTTCTGGCTTAATTTTTCATGCTTTCTGTCTAACTGCTTTGATATGGGGATCTAGAATTATGTTGTGTTATATTAACCTTGGGTCTAGTCCCAGCATATCTTCATATGACCATGCAAACACTGTGATGTTGTTCTGGAGGACCTATTTTATGTTGTCATGTGGCTTTTGGTCTAGGAAAGAACTAAACTTAAGAGTTTTAGTCTCACCTTTATGCGTAACCACAGAGACCTTATTAAGGGGGTCTTTGATTACATCTCTAGCTTCCAGATCTAGCATGCGCGTCAATTGTTCTGGCCAGTCTAGAGATGTTTCTGACATGGCTATGGTTGCATCATCGAGGGCAAGGTTAGTTTCTACTAGTGTGGGATCAAATTGTCTAATGATTTTCCCATGTGGGCCTGTTAAAAGTAGGAGTGCAGATACAGTTTTATCCATTTGCCAATTATCCTGCAAAATTATCAAATATGAAAGTAATTAGAAAGATACTAAGTTAAGTGTCATAAGTATTTAGTGTATAACGCATGGTTTAGTCTAAAAAGAAAAAGAATGTGATGTGACGTTGCTGAGCGTGAGAAGCTAACTAAATTTTGAACATCGTGAACAGCCTGTAATTAATGTGACCTGATTACGAGGACATAAGATGTAGTAGTTTAAGGTCGTTTCGGACCGTAATGCATGCGATCTTTGTCACAATTAATGCCTTGATCTTCGGCTTCCAGCTCATACTGACACCAGTATTTGGGCAAGTCTCGCTTAAATCGGGCATCAAGTCGGTTAGTTTTGCATATAAGTAGGCAGTTCTTATAGAAAATAGGATGTTGGCTATCGCAAATTTGAATTCTCGGCTGTCACAAAGAGAAGGAGAAAGAGCAAAAGATTGCAACACGTTATTTGTAAAGGTGTTCAGGACTGTAACAATGGCGTCGAAGGTGAGAGGAAGGAACGCCAAATTGGTAAAAATCAATAAAGTACAAGGGAGTCTGCAGCGTGCTTCGCAGGCCCTGGTTGAAGTGAGAGATGTCACTCCCCTAAATCGGTAGGCCATCCCTTACCTACTCGTATTGCTTCGTGTGATATGCTTTTTTGTTATGTTTATCCTTTTGCGTCATCTGCGTTAACTAGAGTTTTTGGCTGTAGACCTCGTATTAAAATGAGGGTTTAGACAACAGTATTGCGTCTATCGCCATTTTCTGAGACAAACGTTATACTATTACAAGGGTTTAGGCGATTTTGGCTGTATGGCTAAAGCATAATTTTGTAAATTTTCCTATAGTTTAAGCATGTAATTGGAATCTAGATGGTAACGTGTTTATTTTCTATACAGTATCATGGTGAAACCCGTCCTAATCGTTTTGGATATAGTCGAGGTTTTATATTGTATAAACCCTATCGTACCCAATGTTCCTCCCCCTCAGACTTGGTTTTAGGGGAAGGCTATATGGTTTCGGAAGGGTGCGCTGGGGTTTTTGCTACATAACTACAGTATTATTGTGTGGTCGCATTTGTTAGGGGATGTGGCTAGAGCTATTTTGGAACATCTGTTAGTCGGTTCTACACAGGGCATCCTGGCTTTCCTGACGGATGAGGCTATTGATATTGGTCATCCTCAAGATCGCAAACTTAGTGCTAGAGGATTGAAGCGCTTAAGTTGGATCTGGGAGATGCCCAAATTTAGCTGTTATCATGCATATAATACTTTGTTCGTGGCTCATCATGTCTCAACTTACTTTCATAATCCCCTAGGCACAGTGTATTATTCGGGCAGGTAAGTTATTTTATTGGCCGTATTGTTATTATGTTTTGTAATGTCTGAATTTGTAAAGCGTAGGATAGTAATGTGTTATATGATACAGGTTCTTCATCAACGAAAATGGGTTAGTAGGTAATAATGATACATTAACCTAGACCGAAACGGCAATAAATGAGTTTACATCCACTAGCAACGTATGCGCCAGTGTAATGGGGCAAATGGCCTTCGACATTCCTGAGTATCCCACCCGTTATGCTGATTCCTTCAAAAATTGTCAGAATCTCGGGTGGTTACATGAGGAATGGACTTTGAACCCACCCCTCACCCTCGCAGATGTGCAAAGGAAGCTCCCTCCATTTTCTTTTCCATTTGGACCTGGAAAGGTTTCATTGCTGGTATTAGCTACAGGATATTACATTTTTTTTTGTTTTGAAATGTTGCCTAATAGTGTTTTCCCTATCTTGGCATGTGCCTTGTGTTATCAGTCAGGGAATCCCGGCAGATTACCATCACGATTTCCGGCCATGAGGCGAACACCCTCCTCTTCCGTTATGGCAACATAAAGGAGGCACAACGCTGGCTCGACCACACAGCGGCCCCAATTGCATTGGTCACCAAGCTACAAGAAGTGAGGCTGATGCATTTATTCTTGGCCATAACCCCTGATGTCCCTGCAAGCGAAATGTTAACCTTAGTTAACTCCTTCAGTGAGGGAGCTGAACGTTTTTGCACGCGCATGCATCACATGCATGTAAACTTTGAGATTGATGCTCAGCTGTTGACTGACCTCTTCGGCGTCCCCTTTAATAGTCTTCCCATAGAGGAAAAATCGAGGAGAAGTGTCAAATGTCAAGAAGAGCTGGAGGAGTGGTTGGGGACTAAGAAGGAAACCAATGGGATCCCTTGTGAAAAGATCGAATTAGAGGTCACCAAGACTATTTATCCCCTCTTCCGAGCCTAAGCTTTCCCTAAAACAATCTCGCAGGGGAAGTTCTTTACTATAGAAAAGGCCCGTATTATGCAAGAGGTGATGGAGGAAGGGACCCAATTCGACTAGGCAAGCTATTTCGCTGAGGGGTTATGCACTGAAATGATCAGGCTCTGCCAAAAGCTCGAGTCTTATTTCAGTGTGCACTTCGCCTTCTTCATAGCTTGCCTTAGGCATTTTGCCAAATTTTTGGTTGTCCAGAGGAATGGGGTCTGGGTGCTACAGGACAGAGACTAGTTATCCAAACCCTGGATTTCTCATCTCTTTGGCACTACCCAGTCACAAGATCCTCCGGAGGGAATTGGAGAGTCACTGTCTATAACGACTAGGGATTTGGCGGCACCTCGAATGCGGGGCCCTGACAGCATAGGTGGGGCGCTTCCCACTTACACGGGTGATGCGTCACAAGGGAAGCGTTTGGCAGTAGAGATAGTAGATGTCTCAGTTCAGCGTAAAAGGCCTCGCCTAACTAAGTCGCTTGTGGAACCAACAAGTGGCACAGACAAAATTGTGCAAGTCAGATTTTAGCGGAGTAAACCTCCGTCTGGTAAACGTAAAGACATAGTGAAAGTTATGGCAATTATTGTATTACGTAGCTTTATTCAAGGTACTCTGAATTGTTTAAATGTGTTATGTGGCATGAACAGGGAGACCTACAGAGCGGTTGACCCCTGAAACAAGGGCAGTGGTGTTATGGCATGGGGAAGAGGCCCCAGTTTTGGAAGAGGAGGCCCCGGCTATTAGAATAAGTGACGCACAGACCCTTGTGCATGAGGAGAGAGAGGAGGTGGAAAACATTGATGCACTCCCCACTGTAATAGGCAGAGGTAATTAATGTATTAGAATTTTTAAGGAATTCTGTTAATAATTAGAAATTTTGACTTAATTACGCTACAGATGAACGAGGTGCATCCCCATCTGCCATTGTAAGCAGAGTGTGGGGGGAATTCCCTGATAAGTTTGCCTTCATGGAAGGTGTTGTCAGTGATATGATCGAGCACCTTGAGCACATCAATCTTGAGGCTGGTATGTTACCACTATAATACACTTATTTTATTATAATATTATAATGTTTATTTACGTTTGATAATATTTGTTATTAGGAGCTCGCCTTCGATGGGACCCTACAGAGCCTATTGACCTAGACACAGTCAAGCCTTCATCAGCCGGCACGGTCGTGCCACGCAACATTTACGAGGAAATGTGTAAATATGCGTTACGCTCAACCCACTCCTTGTGGGAGAGTCAAAACATCAATGAAGACCTCTGGAAGAAGCTGGAGAGGTCAGAGAAGGAAAGGATGTCTCTAACCAAAGAGTTCGGAGACTTAAGATTGCGATGTGAATTTCTGCAAGCACGAGGAACGGATGAAGAGGACTAGCGTACGGCTGTTATTGACTATGCTCACTACTAGACCGTAGTCAGAAATAGCATGCAAACCAGTCACGAATTGGTGGAGAAAAGGATGCAAATAGAGCTCTTGGCCTAGAAGAACCAGGACTGGAAGGACTTTTGCGCAAGTGTCCAAGAGTGGGGGCAGAAAGAAATAGATCATAAGCATCTGTATAAGCGAGAAAGTATCGCTTATCGTCAGCACTATCGAGATTCTGCCGTTGAAGCTCAATCCTTGCGATTGTTCCTCAACGTCATTGGTGCATCTAAGGCCTTCGAGAAGTTCTAGGAGTAGGTGACGGTAAGCGCATCCCTGGAAAGGGAAATTACTCTTCCTGGGGAAGAGACTACAGTCCCTACTTTCTTCCCCGAACCACCCCGATGGACTGGTGTGGAGAAAGAGAAGGTGAAGGTTGGAACTAATCTGGGGAACGGAGTTTGGTCTGAGTTAACCGAAGATGAAATTATGCAACGCCTGTGGGTCGGTTTAGATCAACTCCCCTTTGCTGCAGATGTAGGACCATCACGAGTAAGTTTGAGTGTTATTGAATTTAAATTTTCTAATTTATCCTATCATGGCTTTTTCTTATGTATTTATTGCATGTAGGTACAAGGAGTGGATGAAGAAGGTGGACAGGATGAGGAGCACGTTCAGGAAGAAGAGCATAATGATGCAGACCGTCCTCTTGGGGAGCGAGTGTTAGTGCAAGAACCCCGTGAAGATGACATTCCTCATGAAGGAATATTCTCTAAAAGGGATGAACCACTCGAGGACAATTTGTTAGGCTTAGAGGCGGAATTAAGAGATACGGGTGATAGTGGTACTAGGGGGATGTGTAATTGTGATTTACGCATGATTTTATTGATGAAATTGAACAATGGAATTATGAATGTTTGGCAAGATTACTCATGATATTTTGTTTATGGTTTTTTATTTATTTTATGTTTAATTTTATGTCTTTATTTATACAAAGCGTAAACAGAATTGTTAAAGACTTTGGATAGGTTGTGTTATTATGACTATAGAATGGAGTTGCTAGTTTAAGGCGATTACGGGCTGTCACATAGCATTTGCGTAAGATATAAATGAATTTGCTAGTTTTAGGGCATTGCAGGCCTTTACTAGTTTTAGGCCATTGCGGGCCATCTACGTACATCAGGGAATGTAATTGATGAAAGTGTGCATGTTTGCGTAATCGTACTAATATGACCAATAGAAGTCAAGAAACGTAAATGGCGTAAACTAGGAAATGTACATGGCGTAATGGATAGAAAGCGTAAATATATGTATATTAAAGAAAACTGACAACCAAATCTGATAAGCATAAATGGAAAAATTAGTGAGAATATAACAATGTGCGTAAATACCACGCAGATTAATCGCTAGCCCGTAATTTTTTCTTTATGGATTTTACGTTAAACGGTGCGTAAGGGTGAGGAGGTTTATGGCCTGACTCTTCCACATCATTCTCTTCTCCCTGAAATGGTAGGTCTACCCAGGCTAGGCTATCATCATTCATTTCAACTTGTTCAGGGATCTGGACATGGGTTTGATTTTCGGGCATCTCGATCTCCGAACCCCGTTCTTCCTCTATGTTATTAACAGTTCTAGGAGTTATTTCATCACAGTGTATTACTACCTCTCCCCCCGCATAAGGGAGGTGTATCTCTTGGTGTATTGGTGACGAAACTGCCCTCAAATGGGCTAGCCAGGACCTCCCTAGAATCAGGTTGAAACCGGGCATCTCCTCGACAACGATGAATGTCCCGTCTGTTGGAAATTGGTCTCCTGCCATAAAATCGATATGCACCATCCCCTTGACTTGAACTCGTGCCCCGTTGAATGACTTTAGGCATGATGTTGTCGTAGGACTGATCTGGTCAACCAGACCCAACTTATCCACTATAGGGTAAGG
Source organism: Gnetum montanum (assembly GCA_015680685.1). NCBI lineage: Eukaryota > Viridiplantae > Streptophyta > Gnetopsida > Gnetales > Gnetaceae > Gnetum > Gnetum montanum. The sequence continues at coordinate 88,004 of MNCI01023340.1, read as the reverse complement.
GATAACATTCGTAGTCGTGCCATCATCAACGTGCACCCTCCGAATCTGATGTTGACCGACCCGGATGGTGATGAACATGGGTTCTATCATCACTCGACCTTTCTCAGGATCATCCTTGATGGATTCATCATGAAAGGTCAATGGGGTAGTTTGGGTTGCTCAACGGTAGGAGGAAACATGACAGCATGTATCGCTTCCTCTTCCGTTGATAAGCCTTCATCCATAGGTATGGATGTCAGCATACGGACCATAGCTTCACGGTGCTTTTGAGATGTCATCAGCAAGTCATAGAGGCTCAATGTTATGTTCTTCTATTTCAAAGCCTACTTAACTTGCATAAATACATCGAGCAGGTTCCATTCTTGGCTGGGTTGCTTATCTCCTCTATCTTCTTCCATTCGCCCTAAGAGACGAATCTCCCGAGGTGGAATAGCGTCAGTCGGAGGGTTGTGTTTCTTTCTACCGAGGGGAGGTGGCTGTGTTTCTGTACCCTTGTCTTGCCCACAAGGTATAGGTGCAGGGATAGAGGCGAGGGGCCTGGGCTTAGTGAACCCTAGCGTAGAGTGGTTTTTGGTGGCATTAATTGACGCATCTTCCTTTTTTTTATTTGGTGGAAGTTGGTGGTTTTGGTTAGAAGCTTGCCCCTGCGTAAAAGGAGCAGCCGATGGTTTTGGTACCCTAAGGATAAAAGGCACCTTAGGATTGGGCGTGGGTGTGGCTGTGGCTTTATCATTAACGTGATACCAGGTTATGGCTGGAGAGGGTGCTCGAATAACAAAGGGTGGCCTCGCGATGCCGCTAACTGCAGGTGAAGAACTTGCCCCCTAGGGTGAATTGGTAGGTACACATAAAACAAAGGGTTGTTTAGGAGATACCTTCCCTTCACTATCCGTACTTACCATGTTCATGGTGTACGGTGCGTTATTTGTGTTTAACGAGTCTTTGTACACATGCATCACCTAGTTTTCGAAACGTGTTGGACTACTACCGTCTAGTTTCAGAGAACCATCATCAATCATGCATTGAATGTCGTCTTTTAACACCTAGTAGTAATTAGTATCGTGGCCACACAATTGATGGTAGTCACAAAAATGGTCCAGCCTAAAAGACTTTGGAATTGGCGGTTCGTTAGGTAGGGCGAAAGAAGGATTCTTCAGCAATTCACAATGATGGCTGTGATGCTGCAGAGCTTCTTCAGATACCTTTTTATTCTGAATGTATCTTACCCCTAATAATTTTTTCAATAGTTTTGAATGCTTTATAGGTAGGGCTATATATTTTGAATGATCTTTACGCTCAAAGTTTGGCTTTGACTGGGGGGTTTTTCAGGGGCAAGTGTGTCTTTGCCAATGTTGCTTGCACTAGCCGTGGTCTCGGCAAACACTGTGGGTGCTTTCTTGTTATTCTTGTTTTTAGCGCCCTCAGCCAGTGCAGCTACTATCATCATTGTTGCTTTACCCTTGTCTTTACCCTTATTATTGGCATTTTTATAGGCCACGTACGCTGGGTCTTTGCTAGCCTCAGCAGCATCTTGGATGCTCTTAGTTTGGGCGAAAGCCTGACTCAAGGAGCTAGGGGCAAGGTAATACAGTTTAGACTTGATGAAGTTGTTAACTGCTCCTTTGAAAATAGCCAGCAGATGGGCTTCTGCGATAGGCTCACGNCTCCTTTGAAAATAGCCAGCAGATGGGCTTCTGCGATAGGCTCACAAATTTTATTCAAAGTAGCACTCCATTGCTATATAAACTTCTGGACTGGTTCAAGTGGGTCCTGCTTCACTCCCATAAGTTGGTCTAGCGTGACTTCTGGCTTTAAATTGTACTTAAAGCGAATCACGAATTGTGTTAGGAGTTCTTCCAAGGTTGAGATGGAAGAGCAAGGGAGCGCTCGATACCAGTCCAAAGCTTTCCCTGCCAGAGACATTGCAAAGACACGGATAATTGTATGAGGCCATTGCTGCAATAACAAGGATTCAGAGCTAAAGGTAACAAGGTGAGCATTAGGATCTCCTTCCCCATTATATTTAGTAAAATGAGGCAACAACATCCCTAGAGGCAACGACAGCATAGGGACCATTGGGCTGATAGGATCATCATGGTAGAAATCCATGACTTGTATCGTATCAGAGCCAGTAGATTTAAGATGCCTAACTTCCTCAGTGAGAGTCTGAATAAGCAAAAAAGCTTGATCCAGACTTGGTGATGAAGAATTCTATGCAGAAGGAGCTAGGGGTTGGACTGAAAGAGTAGTGCCAGGCAATGGGAATGTAGCGATGGCTTGGCTGACAAGTGGTGCTACAAGGACTATCCCTGCGGACGGAGCTGCCTGTGAAAACCACCACCCGCTAGGTTGAGTAGAGAAATTGGTCATCACTGGATGTGTAAGGTGGATATTGTAAGGATATTGTGCATTTATCTACGGGACATGCATGGTGGATGTGACTAAGGGTTGTACACCATATAACGCAGATTGATCATGTTGTGCAACAGGCATGATCCACTGACCAGCCGTGGGTTGTTGAATGGATTACTGTGATTGAACGGTGGTTGAGATCTGTTGCCTTGTAATGGGTTGTGACGATAAGTTTTTCACCATATTTTGCATCGGGTGGGTTATATGTGTGGTATGAGGTTGCACGTGGGGAACGAAATGAGGTGCGGTAGACGCAGGTACCACCGACGGAATACTGATTACACGTGGCGATGAGACTGCCCCAATGTTATTTTGAGATGGTATTTGTACTTGCAAGACTGAGGATTGTGTAGTGGCCTGCGGGATGACAGGAATATGGGTTTGGGTAGTCATGACTGAGTTGAGATGGGAGGCTTCTCCAGTGAGAGGAAATAGGGGATTTATGTATGTATGGGGGCTGAGGGTATGGTATGAATCCACGTGTTCAGACTGGGCTATGAATTCATCTTTCTCTTCCTCCTCATTTTGAGGTTCTAGAATGGACCGTGTAGTCTGACTCCTAGCCATAACCAGTTGGGTCAAGAGTTCATGATAATGTTCAGTCAGGGGGATAATGTCATATGCGGTAGGGGTGAAATCTTGGCCCCCTCTGTGAATCAACTCATAATTTCATTTTGCCTCCATCTCGGCTGGGCTAAGGGTGAGCTTTACCTGGATCTTGACGCAAATGAAATTATATTCTTCAGGAGTCAAGATAGTGAGTGAAGGATCTTTTCCCTGTAATCTCAACGACCGACGCGACGGTCCCTAAGGTCCTATTGCAGTAGAAGCTGATCCAATAATGGCAATGGGATTTACGAATGTGGCACCCAAGTCGGTGGTGATCATAGCAGTAGTGGTTGCATATGCAGAATCCATTTCTCAGATAGGTTAATGATAGCAAATGACAGGATCTAAAAGGTGACGGCCAAACAAAATTAGGATTGGGCTTTTTACCGTGTAGGATTCCAAGGGAATCATTGCTGTGACCAATCTACACCACACGATTTTTCGTAAACTTCCCTAGAGGTATTACATTTAAGTTTTTGTGGATGTGGGTATGGATCGCTTACAAGGATACCCGTAAAATATGGATCGGAGGTTCAGGCCCTCCTTCTAGCACCAGAAAACTGTAACGATGGAAAATGTCGGTCACTGGAAAATATCAAACGAAAATCCATGTACACAGTCTTAACCACGGATCCGTGCAAGGGCCATGCTAGAGAAAACGAACCCGCGGTGCCCTGAACGATCTTGTCAATCAGACAAGAACTTACTCAATCAATAAATTGACGAATATCACGATAATATGTGTATTATATAGATATTCCATAAGACAAATTAGTTCGATGAATCGTAGAAGGAGTAGAAAACGATGTAAATAAATCGAAAAAACGACAACGTCAATGCGACAAGGAGGATCAGATTTAGAAAAGTGCACAATTCCAAGATCTATGTTTTGATTCAAAGACTGAGTATATTGTATACAAAGTTCCAATAGCAAACTCCGGTTATCCTGTGCGAAGCATACACAAAGCAACAAGAAAATTGTTCAATAAGGAGTACAGAATGAAGCTCGATCTACCTCGTAAGCCAAAGATGGGATGCAAGGAAGGTCAAGCCTGGATGTCTATCAATCAACTATTTTTGATCAATAAACCTTGCCAACTGCACCAGATGATCCCTCGATCTCTGATCTGCTCTTTTTGCCTTCGATAGTCTCTGCTCAAAGTTGATAATGGTCATCGATGGAGAGAACTGTATTTTCACCAAAAGACTTATCGCTCCTGCTACCAATGCTCAAAAATTTCTTCTGTCTCTACTAAAAGGTGATGCTGCCAAAAAAAAGATGATCCAGATCCCTTCTTTCTTCACCAACTAGAGTATTTATAAGTTCGATAACATGTGGAGAAGCCATGGTCCCGATGACACGTGTCTCGAACTTTTAGAATGTCGTTGACTTGGCAAACTTTGTGTTGAAGCTGGTCATGTGGCATCACGTTTTTTTGGAAAAGGTATGCTGTCAACCACTTTTTCCGAAGCCGCTTCATGATTACGCATAATATGCGCATTAGTGTATTGTGCGTGTGGATAGCAGGTGCGTGTCTAGTATTCTCTTAGCTGGCCTTAGGCTGTATTATGTTCATTTACGCTGCGTAGCATGGCAAAGCATAATAGAGCATAGAAGTAGTTAGCTCAAGCTATTTTACGCTCATTTATGTCACAAAGCGTAATAGAGCATCAAACATGGTCAACTTTACAATAAGGTACGCTTGTTTACGCTGCGTAGCGTAATAAGTGTAAAGTGACCAATCTGCAAAAAAGAAGAAATCAATTAGCCATGCTTCTTTAGACTCTGACTTTGACTTCTTGGAAGCTCATTACGCTGCTCTGCATAACGGAGCGTACACTCAGCCCTGCACAAAATACTTAGCAGAATATGTGACAAGTCTTAGACCTTAAACTTCGTCAAATTCGCCGAAGTAAGTTACTTTCTGATATCGGGCTATGTTAAGCAGAGTTATGCTGAGTGACACTACGCTATGTTGCGTAATGTAGCGTAAAGAGAGAAAACAAAGTAAGGTTGAAATTTGCAAGAAACTTGGAGACTTGATGCTACACACCTCTTTGCCTTGCTATGTCTTCTAGATTTTTGTTGCAAACTTTTGCCCGAATCGTGAATCTTTTCCTTAGGCCGATTCGCAATTTCCACGATGTTTCAGGCATAAGTCCCAATGGTTCTCCTAGTTTTATACCTTAGCCCATCTATGAAATGGCATAGTTGATCCCGCTGTGCGTAACCATGGCCCAGGCAATGATGTAACAGTGCATAGTAGTGGCCCATGGCAGCATCCAAGGGTTCATGAGTACCTTGCTTCCATCCTTGGATCTGCTTACACAAATTAGACACTCTAGAGTACGTTTGATATTTATCATTGAAGAGTTCTAACATCATACTCCACCTTCTAATGGTTTCTAGTTCTAAGGACTAGTACCAACTCTCTGCTTCCTTTATGAGTGTCCTGGGAAACAACTTGAGTTTCTGCCACTCATTCTCTATGTTCTACAAGGCACAGGCATCATGGAATGCCTATAAATGATTTTTCTGATCCACGTTGTATCCCCCTTCGAAGTGTGGGATGTTGTTCATGTCTAAGCACTTGATTCGGCTATCTCTTTGATGCCTTGTCAGTATTCTCACTACCTCCGTTATATCTAGCATACTCTGAGTTCCAAGTAGGGGCTTGTCATGATTGTCTCATTCATGACGTCTATGGTGTCTACGTTGTTCCCTACTTTCCCTTCGTTCATGCCTTTGTCCTCGCTCTCAACTTTCTCATCAAGGTCTCTCATTTTGTCTACCTCTATCCTCCCCATTATGCTCTTGATGGCTATGCCCAAATGTGGAAGAAGAGGGTGAATGATGTGAAGAAGGGGAAGAAGAAGGATAACCATCTCCATGACGATGTTTCTGACCTTCTCTTCTATGGCTTTGGCCCCGATCATGATGACGATCTGAGTGCCCATCCTTGTCATGTGTTTTTGTTTCCTCAGTGAACAGTTGGCATTCATGGGGATTAGAACCAAGGTTGTGTATCATGGATCATAGGTTCTGATACCCCACCTCCTCACTATCATTAGGAGGGGGAACATCATTCGATAGAGAACCCGTTATAAGTGGTTCACCATCTCCAATTTCACTTAGGATGTGTAGGACCCATTTTCCCTTCAACAGTGTATGGTGGCTCTCTTGCCTTGAGTCCCTTATATGTTGTGCTGCTATGGGATGATAATCCCTTGTGTCAAAATCACCTATAATGTATTCAGCATAGAGCTGTGTCATGCCTATTTGTGCAAGAGCACGAATAAGCATGTTTGGGATTGATCGATTTGGAGGTAACACTATGTTTCCTTGCAAGTATCTGCATTGCAGCTGTTCGTCTTAATGGAGGATAAAGGTAAAATTTGGTATGAACTCATCGGGATGAGTATATACTACCCGATGTTGTTGAGGAACTGGCTAAATTGGTTATGTGTTTTAGATTGCCGACTATTTCTTGTATTATCCCTAGGTGGTGTAATGCTCTTATGAGAAGAATAAGAAGACATTGTGTCTTATTCAGTGTGCTAATTAACCGTTATATAAATTTCTTGTTTAATTAACCCTAAGGTTCGTTTAAGCTCCCAACGATGTGAGTGATCTCCTATGTTCTACTTAGCGCACAAACACTTAGTCCCCAACAACAATGCCAATGATGAGTGGCGAGGTACCCCTACACTCAACCATACGAATACGAGCGTAACACGCATGATCTGATTGAACTCTGCAGACTAAGTTCCTACACACCTCATGGAACACTTAAGGTTAATTATTCATTATCTTCCTAGACTTACTTGTATTTGTCACGGTGTATGGTTAAGTCTGAGGTATATGATTTTTATAGTATTTTATGTTTTATCTCCTATGCTGGGAGGTGAAGGGTTGAAGAGACTAATTAACTAACTTTAACTAACTAAGTCTGAATTAACCTAGCATCAACATCCATTCCCACTTACCGTTCACACCTTGAACCAATGCAACCTTGGTTACCAAATGCTAATCATTGCTGGGATCACCAAGCGCAACGCACATGCTCAAAGCGGTCGTACTAAGGCACTTAACTAGGAGAGAAGGGTTGAGAGAGATTTAATAACTAATAAAGTGATTAAATGATAAATAGTAAATAACAATAAATAAAATCCTATTTAGCCTACTCCATGCACTACAAGGTTTATCCAAGAAGTTCGTCTTTATTTCCATACACAAACATGTGTTCAGGTACAATATTTGCTCGAAGCAAGTTGTGGCCTTAAAAAAAAGAATAAGAGGTAAGCCTAGATGATCATCGATCTTCATGATCATAAAACCTTTGTGAAAACTCAAGTGCCTAACATAGAAAACTTATGAACCAAGGAGATCACGTGGATCCACTATTGGAATGCCATCCATGACAAGGTTTCCCTTGCTAGGGAGGTGGTGGAGTAGTGAATATAGATGGACCTAATCTCCTACAAAGCCAAGGATTAGAAATATTATTACGTGTGGGTCTTAGAGTGGGATCAAGCACAAAAATATCACAAAAGAAAACACAAGGCTAATCACAAGTCATATCTAAAGTGGATTAAGGAGGAGACTACTAAATGGTGCAAGATGGAGCTATTCATAAAGGGGATTCAAGCTAAGTGTGCAGGCACTCTCACAATGGCTAAATCTCCCACTCCTTGGGTCTCTATAATTGTAGGTAAGATTTCTACTGCCACAATGTAATGAGAGCCAATCATATGGATAGACATTGATGAGAGCAACATCCTCACAAGAATGAATCTTGGGAACATGGATTGGACCTACATGATAGAAGATCAAATTTTTCATTGCTTAGAGATTGGTCTTCAACATCTTTCCCTGGAATTCATTGAGCTCAATTCTCCATAGGTTTGTTTGTTTTTATTTGGTTTTATCTTGCTTTAGTTTTTCTTAACTTATTGATTGATTTTTGTTATGTGTTGATTACTAATTGCTTCTGTGTTATTATGTTACAAGCACTAGGCGGTATCGGCAACCCTAGCAGTGAGGGTGGGGATGACCCACTACTTCCTCTTGCAAATGCCCCTCATCACTAGCTACCTACTTTAATTTTTCTTATTCATGGTCATAGATGTTTATGTTTTTGATGTTGATGACTAGTGTTAGCCAATATTTTTTGTGGATAGTTTCATGTTTATTGTTTATTATTTGAACATTTTTCCATACAATGTGGCTATGGATACTTATATTGGGGATGCTTTAATTTAATCCTTAACTTTCAATTTTGGCTATATAATTTTTGTCATTATGGTCTTATTCATGTTATGGTCACATAATTTTATGCTTTAAATGTTGTTCACAGCTACATTGGCTAACTTGGTTATAATATTATAATGCAAAAACATTTTGAGATGGCTATGTAATAAGGCTTTAAGCTAAAATGAAAATAATTTAAAGCATTATTCACTAGTTTGAGGCCATGGTAGGCCATATGATGTTTGCTAGTTTTAGGCCATGGAAAACCTTCAACTTTTTGCTAGTTTTAGGCCATGGTATGTCTTCATGTTTTTTGCAATTTTAGGCCATGATGGGCCTCCATGTTTTTTCTATTTTTAGGCCATGGTGGGCCTCATGTTCTACAAAAAGAAATATATTTTTCTCTATTTTATGTTTTAAAGTTTTAATGGGTTTTCTAGCCTTAAATTTTTTATGAGGATTGTTTTAGGTTTCTCATGCTAAAAGAGAAAGAAAAGGTTTTAATAAATAGAAATGCAAATAAAAGTAAAACAAATTTCATAAATAGAAACATGTAATCTATGCTGATGAGCTATAAGTGCATATGGTTACATGGCTATGAGTGCATCAGGTAGGAGGAGGATCAAGGGCATACATCACCTATGTAAATTCTTTCTAATCTTTAAGAGATTAGGAAATGTGTATGGATTATTTTGCATAAGCTTGTATTTCCCATCACATTCATTCATGATGTTAAAGAAGAGCTCTCCTCATAGCATATCCTATGGTTCATCATTGTTGTTTTTTGCCTTCCCTACTCCATCGGGTTACTTGACTTTGTTAGTTATGGTGACAACCATTGAGTGCTGCACAGACCTTGGTTGTGTTAAGAAAGACATGGAGAAATGAAATGTTATAGGTTGTGACACCAATTATGTTTGGTGTGTTATGATAGCTAGCATGGGTCCAAACATGGTAGGGTAGGAAGGGGTTGAGGACTAGGAAATTTATTCCATGAAGAGGAGAGAGGGGTTGAGGTAGTCACTGTGGCCTTAGGGGTCAATTATTGAAATAGCCCCCTATGAGATTTTCATGCTTGGACTCTGCTACAAACTCATCCTCTTCCTCCTACTACTTTTTTGAGCTAGCCTTCCCATCTTTCTCATCCATATCAATTAATTAAGATAGGATGAATGCATAGGTTTTAGTAAAGGGTACCTTATCATATGAGGAAGAAATATACTCCTTCACATCTTAGTGTAGGATTTCATACTTCCTCTTGACTTAAGGCTCCATCCTTGGAATAAGGATGTTGGCCTAAATCCTAGCACAAATGAAGTTATAGTGATCTTCATTTATTACCAAGAATTTAGGGCTTTTCCCCCAAAGCTTGAGTGATTGCGTACACTTAGCTATGAAGGGGTCTTTGGGGTCAAAGACCCTTACAACCTTTTGGCTAGAAAATGTCTCAATAAATTTAAAGGGAAAACCGGTTGGCTAGCTAAATGACATTTTAAAAATGTTAAAGTTTTTTTGATAAAGTGATAAGTTAATTGATAAAAATGAAAATTATAGAAAGTGAAATTGATAAAATGTCAAAGGGGGATGGCTGAAAAATCATTATACACTACAACTATAAAATACAATATACCTTGTAGAAGAAAGAGGGTATAACTTTCACCCCCTACAAAAAATGTAATGGTTTTAGTGTAATATTCCTACCATTTTAGGTTTCCTAGTAGTGCCCATGTTGAGGGTGGCAAGGAGGGAAGAAGGGGGCTAAGACAAAAACCTTACATCCTTCGGCATAGCATTGGGGGTGTTACCCCTTTGGACGATGGTAACATAAATGGCTAGAAAGAAGGTGAAAATATTGATTTTTCAAACGTTTTAATTTTGGCTAGGTGCTAACATTGGCCTTGCTACTTGGAAATTTTCCTAGTAGAAGGAGGAATGTCTTTGGGTGGTAGAACATTAATGTTGGCTTTGCTAGAAAATTTCTAGCAACTATTGTAAAATTTACCAAAGCTCAAATCACCTTCAACCTTAACATTTTGATTTGGTGGTAGGGGGTATGGGTTGTAGTGTTGGTTTGACAGCAAAAATAGGTGTTAACAAAGTTTGAAAAAATTGTTTTAAAGAATTCAAAGTTTTTGGGTTGTAGGCAACGTTGGCATATAGGTAACATGTTTGGATGCAAAATTTGGGTAGAGGTCCTCCTTCTAGTGCTAGAAAACTATAGCATCTAAAAAATTCAATTGTTGGAAATTCAAAAATTCTAGGTGGAACAACTTTAATCCTAGATCCTAAGGGTCTCCCAAGAAAAATATGATCTAAGGTACCCTAGATGGTCTGGCAGATCAACTAGAAACTTATAAAGTGTAAACAAGGGTAATGTAAAAAATGAAAATAAATGAGATCTAATATAAAATAATGCATAGAATATAAAAAATGTAAATTAACTTGCATAACAATATGAAACTTTAAAATTTATTACAAAAATAAAGAAATTTCATAAATGTGTTCAAGGATACTTGAGAAAGCAAGTGGATTCACTTCGTAGGGGTTTGAAATCCATTGAAACTGGTAGCCTTGGGCTCCACAATCAACTCCAAAATTTGGATGCTCCACAACTCACAAAAATATAAAACCTTGATACAATCTTCACTTGATATATAGCATTGGTGGTGTAGGGGGTGAGATGTATGGGGTTTTGGGCTACAAACAAGAGCTAGGCTGGGATTCTTAATGCTCAAGTTGCTTAACATTACTCCAAAATGCCACACAATCATATGGGGATAAAACAACGGCTATAATGGCTATGGGTTCCGTGCTACAATTGCTCCAAAAGCTTTATGTTTACAAAGTTCTCCAAAGCTCTTGAATGCCAAAAAATGGTATAATGTGCAAAAGTGTGAAACCTTTCTATGGTGTTGGGGCTTGATTTTTATAGGGTTTTGGCCATAGATTTGGCTACAATTTTCTACCTAATTGCTAATAGATTGTTGCCACGTACAAGTGTTGTAGGTGTTCAAATATAGCAAGGTTACTATGTATGGTAATTTTTAATATGTCCTATGGCATCAAAACCATTCCATTTACCAAAAATACTAAATAGTAATTTTACACATGCTAGGTTCCTCCACCCACACTAGGCCTTCCAACAACAATGCTAATGTGCAAGATCAACACTAAAGCTAGAGCAATGATGAGGTCGTGGACCATGCTGGAGCAATGTTGGGAGAAAGGTATAATGCTAGGGGTAAGGTGCAATGCTAGGGGATGCAAGAGCAACACTAGGGATGTAACAGTTATACACCATAATGATTGGCATAGGTGAAGTTACACCCCCACACAACCCCCCCAACCCCACCCACACACACACATAAGTGTTTCCACAGTAGCAAAATTTATACTCCTTACAAAACCTATGAAAATGCTAATTTTAGTGATCCAAAAGGAATTTTTAACCCTCCAAGCCAAAATATAGGCATGATATGACTTTTTCCACTTGGGGGTTTAGGATTTGACCACTTATATGGCATTTTTTAGCCCCAAAAGCTAAAATATGTGAACTTGCACCTCTCGGACTACAATCTTCATATTTTACAATGAAGTTTTAGTCTCAAGTTTCATGGGGTGAGGGTTACAAGGCCAAAAGTTTACAACATGCATTTTCTTAGTGGTATTTCAATATTATCATACCACTCTTGTTGGGAAACATGGTCGAGGGCTATACATATGTCTTTAGTGCTCTGCATAATGGGAAGAACATAGTTTTCCATTAGGAAAGGTGATTTGATAAGCACATGAGGCATTACACTTAGGGCCAAGGTTGCAATGACATCTACTAGAGTATTTTCAATTTGGTTAATATGCTGAATACAAGAATCTATAACCTGATAAATCAATGTTTTGGCTAGGTCATAGTAAGGTTGTAGGTGTTTGGACTTACATGCACAAACATTAGTTACCTAGTTAACCACTAGTTGTGAATCACCTTTATCATTAAACATGTAATCCCACAATTCTGGGTACCATCATTTCTCTAATTAATCTTTCATATTCAGCTATGTTATTAGTACATGAAAATTGAAAATGATAGGTAAATGGTAGGATCTCATTAAAGGATAAAGTTATGATGATAGTAGTACTTAGCCTGTGCCTAGTTGAAGCTCTATCAAAGTGCATAATGGCCTCATAAACATTGGGTATTTTGGTAATAATTTTGACATGCTCGTTAGTAAATTTAGGATCTATAGTTATGTTATCCTCAACTAGAAAAGTTATAAGTTGTGAGGCTATAGCTTGACCCATTATTGAGGCTTAAGAGATTTAGTGTATGTTAAACTTAGTTGTTATGAGCTTCCATCAGGCTATCCTGCTATTCTCATACATGTTGGTCATTATAGCTCTCAACACATTATCATTTCATATAACTTCTATATGACTCCTAAAGAGATAGCATCTCCACTTCTTTAGAGAGAAGACTAGGGCTAGGCAATGCTTTTCAACCTCATTGTATCGAGTCTCATAAGCTACTAATGCATGAATCAAGTAATAGATAGGAAGCCTTGATCCATTATCAGATTTTTGATAGAGTAGAGAGGCTATAGATGTGTTGGAGATTGCAAGGTAAATGTAAAATGGTTTGTCCTTTTACAATAGATACACAGTAGGCAATTACCAACTCTTGCTTAATATCATCAAAATATTTTTGGTGTTGGTATATTCACTCGTAGTGAAATCCCTTCTTAAGCCAATGGTAAATAGATTGTAACTTATCCATGATCCTTGAGATGAACCTACAAATAAATTGTAATTCACCTTGTAATCTGTGTATCCTCTTAAGGTTACTAGGTGCTGCTAAGTTGGTTATGGGCTTAACCTTGTTAGGATTAACATGTATTCCTACTTCAGATACTATAAAACCAAGCATCTTACCCATTTTAATGCCAATGACACATTTCTTAGGGTTGAGTATGAGCACATGTTTGAGGCATTGTGGGAGCACTAAGTTCAAATCATGTTCATGGTCATTGATTACCCTAGACTTGATTGCTATATTATTAACATAATCATTAAGCAATCCTAACATATAATCACTAAAAATATAGGTTATTTCTTGTTGATAGGTTCCGCCTACATTCTTTTAAGTGAATGGCATCATGAAGTAATAAAAGGTTACACAAGGGATCATGAAGGTTATGAACAACTGGTGCTCTGGGTTAATACTAACTTGGTTATATCTAGAGAATCAATCCATAAAGGACAATAAGGCATGACCAGTCATGGTATCAATAAGTTGATTACTACTAAGCAAAGAAAAATCATCATCATGCCTCCCCTAAGATGGTGAATTTCATTGACTCCTTTGATAAAGAAGTCAATAAATTCATCATCCACATTTAAGGTGTGTCTTTCATCTTGGCCATTAATGATTCTATGTTTAGAAACCTCTTGTGATGGCATAAGAGGTTTTCACCAATGTAGGAAAAGAGGTGGACCATAGGAAGGAGGTGAAAAAATGGTTTAACACTTATCATGGTCATGGTGCTTGCCTCTAGACCAATGCCAAGTCATAGAGGTTAATGAGTTATATCCATTATTCTACTCTATGTCATTTCCCATGTTGATATCACAAAAAAAAAAATATTATTAGCATTCAATAGGCTTGGACCATAAAAATATCCTCACTTAAGGTACTAAGTTCAACTGGGTTGCTCACTTGGTCTCCAGGCTATGAGAAGAAATCTAAAAATTCCACAACAACCTGAGATGACAATTCACATGCATTTTTCATTTTTCACCACATGCTTAAGGAAGTGTGTAGAATTCCTAGTTGAGAAGAAGGATAAAAAATGGATACTTCATGATTCATCCCAATTCTCAAAATCTTGGGTGAAACATATTGTACTAGCCATGATTCAAAGCTCACCAATTGAGGATATGGGGGAGTCATTGTCTCTTACCACTATGAGGTTTAGTGATGCACATTGTCCTTCCCCTAACAACATGAGGATCAAACTCCAAGTTATCCATGGAATTTGTAAGAAGGCCAAGGAATTACATTTAAATTCTTATGGTACAACCAAACCAAAGTTAAAGAGGCCTATGATGGAGGATATAACACTAGTTGTTGAGCAGCCAACACAAAATAGGCTCTACATTAGACTTGGCTAGGCACATAATTTGGTTATAGGTATTTTCTATTTGCATTCTTTGTTTAAGTTATTGTGCATCTATGTTACATGTTATATGGTTATGTTATCATTTTATGCTAACTCATTCTATGTTTTGACCTCACTGCCCTCGTAGGTAAACAACAAGAATGGGCGACCTAGTTAGCAGCAATGGAGGTGGAGCAAAAATACCTAGAGGAGAAGGCTCTACAATAGCATGAGGATGAGGGGCTATCTAATGAAACATTGGATAACTTTAATACCATATTTGAAAACTCATAGTTAGGTGAACCTCTCATTATTATCCTAGATGATCCTTTGAGTACTTATGGATTTAATTTTATGTGATGCATCTTGTAGTTTTATGTTGGAATTTGGTTTTTATTCTTAGTTGATAGTAATGCTTATTATAGTACCTAAAACGCACCAAGAATCATCTATCTCTACATTTCAAATGGAACCATGGACTGAAGTTCTTGACAAAACTGAGTTTATGGATGGCATGGTTGAAGACATGATTGATCGGTTACAATAAATTACTTCTGATTTTGGTGAGAACAATAGCATACTTTGCCTAATTTATTCTGTTGTTTATGTGTATTTCTCATTGTTGGTTTCATGTTCTTTTAAGTTTGATGGTCTTAGGGTTTTAGTTATTTAACTTATTTTTGACTCTTTTCGTTTACTATTTTTATGAGTTTATTTTTGTTGTATTTTTTATAGTGTCCAAGGTTGGCTAGGATCCCAAGTGCATCATTGAGCTTGATGAGTTGCCTACACTACCACCTAAAGGGAAGAATGTTCCACAAAGGTTATACAAGATTACCACTACTTATGCACTCTCATGTGTCAGGACTTCATGCGAATTCTAACACACCAAAAAATTCCTATGGAAAAGAGTTGTAGCATTGGAAGAAAAACCAAGTGATAGGCAAAGGAGATTAGAGACCTTAGGGACTGCAAGAAGTTTGTAGAAGCCCAAGTGGTTAATAGAGACTCTTTGCAAAATAAGAAGATCAAATGGTCATATTATTGGAATCCCATCCATAGTAAGGTTTCTATGGCTAAAAGAAACACTAAATAAAAGCTACAAATGGACCTAATAGGGTGAAAGGTTAGAGAGTGGCAAGACTATTGTACTTGGATTCTTGAGTGGGGCTAAGCACTAAAAGACCACAAGAATAAGTACAAGGTTAAATGGGAAAGTTACTTGAAGTGGCTACAAGAGAAGTGCATAGGGAGGTGCAAGTTGGATATCTTTGTAAAGGAAATCAATGTAGAGAATGGCTTTAAGCTATTTGAAATCTATCTAGTGGTTTCCTTGTTTCCTACTCCTTGGATCACCATCACTTCAAGAAAAGAAACTACTACTAACCTTTCATAGAAGCCATCCTCATGGACCTATATTGGAAAGAGGAACATCTTGAAGATGTTAACTTTGGAGAAGTGAATTGGATGAACATGATTGAAGAGCAGATTCTTCATCATTTAGAAATTGGTCTTTGGGACTTCCCTG
The DNA here is from genome assembly GCA_015680685.1 of Gnetum montanum. Lineage (NCBI taxonomy): Eukaryota > Viridiplantae > Streptophyta > Gnetopsida > Gnetales > Gnetaceae > Gnetum > Gnetum montanum. Next base: position 72,055 of record MNCI01023340.1, on the reverse strand, counting down.
TAGAAGATGTTGCCCTTGAATCTTTCCAAGTTTGTCTATTTAAGTTTTATTTTAACATACCTTGGTTTAATTCATATATATTTTCACTTTTTTTTGTTGTTTCATTATTATGCTTTCATATCCATAGGTTACTAATTAAAATTTTTTTATGTTTCATTTTATTTTTATTATGGTTGGTGTAGGCACTAGGTGATAGCAATGGCCCTAGTGGTGATAACGTTGATGATGGTCCTTCTCCCCCCTCAGTCGTGCCTTAGTTCTACCAATTTGATCATGCCTTTAGCTATTCTTATTGTTTTTGTATTATGTTATTATTATTATATTATGTTTCATGTTCATTTGCTATTTTTAGCCATTGGTTATTATGAGATTATTTATTTTTACTTATTTTATTGCTACCCAATGTAGCCATGGCTATTAGACTCTTATTTATTTCATATGTGATTATTGTTTAAACTTTTGTCACATTGTGTGAATATGTATATGGGTTACAAATTCATTGCTTATAATTATTTTTAATTTTTAATTTTTAATTTTTCTTATATGTTCAAGCATTTGTATTTTTATTCATCTTATGTGTTTTTAGGTTTATTGGTGATACAAGGCTACATTGATGAAACATAAGGCTATAAGCAAAAATACTTGTAACACATAGAGTGTAAAGTAATTAGGTAGACAAAATATAAACTAAGGTATAATGACTATAATGAAAACAAGGAATAGAAAGGTTACAAATGATTTGTCAATTTAAGACCTTGGCAAGCCACTAGTGTAAGTCCTTCGTAGGCCATGCATTGTAAATTTTAGGCCTTGGTAGGCCATGGGTTGCTAGTTTTAGGTATTATTATATCAAAAAAAATTATTTTTATAGGATTTTTTTTTATTTTTTTTATGCTTTTCAAGTTTTTATGGCTTTTCAAGTTTTAAAATTTTTGAGGTATATTATGTTTTAAAAGGTAAAGCATGAAAAGGTAAATCATAAATAATCACAAGTCGTAAACTATGTGGGAGGCAAAGCTAAAACAAGACAAGATATGGTAAAGAAAAAGGATATGTGATACATGTAAATAAAAGTTCTAATTAGAATAAAAAGGTAACAAGGAAAGGTCACACTGTTATTGACATAGGGAGAAGCAAGTAGGGGATATGCTCAATTGTGCAGTTGTTTCCTAATCATTGAAATATTAGGAAAGGTATAGGATCTCCATTGTATAATTTTGTACTCCCTATTTTCCTCGCTAATCATTTTCAAGGGGAGCTCTTCCCATGATGCGTCTATGATCTCGTTGTTATCAATTTTTGCCTCAACCACTATATCAAACTTCTTGACTTCATCCTTGAGAGTAGGTGTTGCTTTCTAAAACTCCACTTTGAATCCTTCCTTTACATTGATGTTGTTGACCACTAAGGGGACTATGTTATTGCCATGAATTCTTATTTCACCTTCCTCATAAGTCAATTGAATTTATTAATGGATGAAGGAGAAAATGCTTATAATTAAGCTAGCTAGAACCTCCCCATGATGAGATTAAATCTTGGTGTCTCTTTCATCATCAAGAAGTTGGCTATTGTGGAAAATTATTCTCCCACTACAAAGTCCAAGGAAATAGAACCCTTTATTGCAACTCAAGATTCATTAAAAGGATTTAAAAGTAGAAGTAGAGGTATTTTGCATGTGTTCTATTAGGCATAACCATTAAACACTATTGTAAGATATAATGTTAGTGGATGTTCTATCATCAATGTGCACCCTATGCACCTTGTTTTGCCCAATCCTTATTATTATGAAGACAAGGACCCTCCTTATCTCACCATCCTAGGGGTTGGCTTTGACTTCTCTATCATGAAATACTAGTGTGGTTGACTTTATTACTTCCCTAGGTGAGGGTGGTATCATCACTGTGTGGATGTAATTTTCATTTATAGGGATGTTCTTACTAGTAGGAATTGAAGTCAACATCTTTACTAAGACTTCACGATTAGTGGAGGAAGTCATCACTAGGTCATACAGGATAATAGATGTGTTCTTCTATTTCAAATAATGTTTAACCTATTTCATGGTGTTGAGGAAGTCCTTTTCATTGATTGTTTGCTTTTTAATATTGTTGACTTAACTTTCTTCATTCACCCCAAGATGCAAAATTCATGTTCCAAGATTTGCATCTTAGCCTCTTTCCCTTTCCCTTGTGGCTTATTTTCCTCCCTTGGTTCACTAGTTAAAGCATTTTAAGCATTGGAGCTTATAGGAATGGATGAAATAGGGGTGAACTTCAGTGGTTCCACTTCCTTTCATGCCTTATCTTTCTTGTTATCTTTGGCTTTGGGCTTCAGTGTCGACTTCTTGCATTGTTTGGTTAGTGATTTCTTATTGTTGGGCTATGAAGAAGTCATCACATTAGCCACCATGGCAGGATGTTGTTTGGTTGTAGTGGGTGGGGAAACTCTAATGATGAATGACTCTTTCAAAGACATCAGTGATGGTATCCTTACAATAAAAGGAATCCTTGAATGAGATGAAGTTAAAAGGCCCTTTTCATTACAAGGAGGTACTTGAATCATGAATGGTTCTTGTGTAGGCCTTATATTATTACTTATGTTAAACACCACTATTCTATATGCGTTGTTATTTGCATTCAATGAATCTTTGTAAATCTACATTGACTAGTTTTGTGGCCTAACCAAGTTAGATGCATTGAGCACTAGCTCTCCATTGTCTATCATCTTCCGTAGGTCATCCATCAAGGCTACGCAGAAGTTGGTATCATGACCTGGTAGTTGATGATAGTTGTAGAAAAGGTCAAGCTTGAAATACTTAAGCATAAGTGGGTAATCATTGGTTGCTAGAGTAGGACCCTTTTCAATTTTGCATAATTGATCATGCCTCTTACGGGCATTCTTAGTCATCTACTTATATTGGATTCAACCACTCTTAAGCAAATGGTCAAGAAGAAGGGTAATTTGATATACTTTAGCTAATATTTCCTCTTAAAGTTAGGCCTTATGTTGTTTCATGTAGAGATCCTTGATGTCAATGGTTAGTTGGTTGTGATAGGGGCCTTGGGTTTATTTATTTTTGGCCCTTGTGTAGTCTTGTTTTCATTTGCCATAGTGGCCATGGTTCTATGTATGTGGGGTTTTGTATGCTACATAGGTGGGGTCATGGCTACCCTCAGCAATGTCCTCTATGCTCTTATCCTATGAGAAAGATTAACTATGGTATCGCAAGGCTAAGTAATACAGCATATACTTAATGAAATCATTGAATGCCTCCTTCAAGATGGTCAAAAGGTGAACTTTGGCTATAGGTTTAGAAATCTCGTTGAGTATTCCATTGTTGGATGAACTTCTAAACAAGTTCAAGGAGCTTCTATTTTATTTTCATCAATTGGTCAAGGATGGTATCTAGCTTCAAGTTATACTTGAAATGATTTAAAAACTATGATATCAAGTCTTCTAGTAAGGTGATATATCCTATTGGTAATGGATGATACTAGTTTAAAGCTTTCTTGATAAGAGACATAGGGAATATTTGCATTATGATGTGGAGCCACAATTGTAGCAACAATCACTCGAAATGGAAGGTGGTGAGGTGAGTGTTGGAGTCACCATTACCTTTTTACTTGGTGAACTATGGTATGGGAATGCATGAGGGAAGAGTTATTTGTGGGATAGTTGGACTAATTGAATCATCTTGATAAAATTCCATTATATTGACTATCTATTTAGTTAAATCTTTAAGTTTACATAACTCTTCCATAAGGTCTTGGATCATTTGGAAGGCCTAATCCAAGCCTTGAAATACTCTAGCTAGTTTTGGAGTTTGTACAAATGATTGTGGTGTAAGTTGGAAGGCTTGTGGCCTCACGATAGATAATGGTAAGGATGGCAAAGGTTGAGTAATCATTTTTGCAAGGGGACTAAATAATGAGAATATGGTTTATGTTGGGATTTCGAGGACAAAGGGGGAAAATGATGTATCTGATACTTGGGTCACTTGGAGTCCCATTAAGGAGCTCATTAGTATGGAGAAGGTGGAAGTTATGGTGAATACCACAAGTGACAGCTATGCAAATCGAGGTTGCATTACAAAAGACATGAAGAAGAACAAATAGGCTAATTGAGGCACATTTTATGCTTGCTAAGTGGCTATAATAAGCATTGACCCAAACATTGTAGGGTAAATATGAGGAGAATTGAGGAGCCTACCCCATTGATGAGTGGCTAGGTACCCCTATGCCCAACCATACGAATCATGAGCATTCACACATGACTCAATCAAAATCCACAAACTGTAAGCACTTAACATACACCAAACTCTAACCAGTGAAACCTTGGGTTAGAATGGTTGTTATCATCCTAATCTCACTTGTGAGGTTCTGTTTATGATGGTTAAGTGAGAATAAGGCTAATGATTTTTATAACTTTTTAATTATCTGTCTAGCAGCTAATTATATTGGAAAGTAAGGCTATAATATTAATTAATCTAATATTATATTAATCTAAATCTTAACTACTCCTAACATAAGTATCCGGTCCCATCTTCCGAGCACATTCTAAGCATCTCCTAAAACTTCTGGGTTACCATACGTTAAGCATCACTAGGTTTACCAAGTGTTTGAGTTACGTTTGAGATGGTCATACTTATGGCCTTTACGAGCTACGAATGAACAATAGCAATTGAAATCATAATTAAAAAACTTAAGTAATTACCAAGTAAGTAATAAATCATAAACATATGAAACTATTGAATGCATAAAATAGCTAAGTCAAAATGCTACAAGGAATGCTTGAATAGTTCATCTTTATTGCCATCACGTCAATGGGCTCAGATACATCAACACTCGAATAAAGAGCTGATCACTTTTCTTACACCTGTTGCAGGCACTTGGAAAATATTCTATCTCCTACAGGAACAAATTGTAAGAGATTTTCTACAACTAATTGAAAGGTGCCTAAATGAGCCGGAAGGCCCTCTTATTTATAGGCTGGGATAGGTGGCTACATAAAAGAGGCCATGTCGACATAGGAAGGCTACGTCAACGGGCCCACATCGACGCGGCCGCATATATGTGGCCCCGTATACATGGCCAAGTCGATGCATCGACTAAATGACACTTCATCATACCCCCACAACTGAGCAAAAACTCGTCCTCGAGTTACTTTATAATTTGGAAGGTATGGATTCTTATTTACAACACACATAACTAAAACACAAACATGACACAACATGAATTTGACCAAGTGCCCAAGTTACAGAGGAGGACAAGTTACAAAAATGGTGGTGTTCAGGGATAAAATTGAATACCTCACTGGTCCCGAAGCCTCTGATGTGTAGGATGATGCACAAAATTGCTGGAGAAGATCACAATGTCCTTGGGGGTGGTGGTTCTGATGGACCTTCTCCAGCTTCTGGCCTATGCATTGGTGGCAACACGGATGACGGTTGCCCCACAACAGCTGTAACTTTTGGAGGTAGATAGAAATCCTCCAAGAGAGCCCTTATCTTTTCTTCTTTACTTCTGTGGTCATTCATAGTCTAGGCAGCTTCTCCAATGTGTGTTGGAACTAGAACTTCTTAAGGGCATGGCAGCACTGGAAGGAGTTCTTTCAGGTTGACAAACTAGGCTACGAACTACTTGTGTTCGATGTTGAATGCTCAAATTGATGCCTGTAGCTACTGGTAGTCATTCATTCTATGGGCCAGGTCCTCTAAGATTGTACGTTGTCCTTCAAAGCTTGTGCAGAGAACCTTGAGTTCCGCGTTTTCCTTTTCTAGCTTCTTCTTTGTTGCCTTATGTGCCTGGAACTCACCCTCTTATAGGGAATATGAGGTGGCCACTTGTTTTTCTAACTCTAACCTTAGTCTCCTGGCTGTGAGCATAGCCAGGTTTTCATATCGAAGGTTGGCAAGCTCCATATATTCTGTCATCTCCTCAATCTGCAACTCCTTAAGGAGGATTTTAGCTTGATTATAGTCATTCAACCCATCGAAGATAGATTTCCATACATTGCCTCCCTCTTGGAGTTCCTAGAGCTCTTGGTTCATCTTGGCTTTGGCAACTTGAACATGCTTATCATTTACCTCCTTCTGTAATCCCACTTAGTCCCTGTAATGATTTTTAACTTTTTTGAATTTCAGGGCCTCGTTCTTCCTAGCGGCAATTTCAATTGCAGACTTCTGTTGCAATGCCCAAACCTCCTCCATTGTCAGATTTTGATTTTCAACAGCCAACCTTCTTGTGTTAGCGTTCACCCTGGCTAGTTTCTTCCTGTTGTTGGTGGATAAAATTTTTCATATGTTCATTTTCTACACCAACATTGCACAGGCAATGAACCTCCACAGTCAATAAAATGTTCTCCTAGCGAACCTCCATCAAGTCCTTGCTTAGAGTATATGCTTGAATGTCTTCCAAGGACTTATCGAAGATCGTCATCTCTTGATCATCCTCAACTATTTGAAGTTTATTCTAAACCTGTTGAAAAGCTTCATCTCTTGTGATTTCATGGTGAAGGATCGTTGGATAGGTAAGTTGGGCTCTTAATTGGGCTACTTTCGTTGCCAAGCGTTGACAAGCATCTTGAGAAACTTCAAGTTGCCCTTAAAAAATGAGGCTCTTGCCCCTTGTCGAGAGCAGCTCCAACTGGGTTGCAATAATGTTTTCTAAAAGGTCGAAGACATTTGGGAGCAGTTTCCTGATTCCCACCAGTTGGTCCAACAACTCTTCATGTTGGGCTACATCAATCTTGCTACGTGAAGTTCCGGAAGACACCTGTACATCTTGTAGTCCATGAATGTTTGGTACAGGTGCTGCCGATGCATTGAGAGCTGTAGCAATTTTGTTAGTAACCACTTCGGCCACAACTTCCTGTCCCTAGTGCTGCATCACCAAGACCATTGCCTCCTCACCATCTTCTAAGCATACCAAGAAGGTAGCAGCATTCCCTGAGATTTCAAGGAATAACTGTTGGGTTGAATTTGATACATCTCAGATGCTTGGATCTATTCTGGTTGAAACTTGTGCTCAAGTGGTGGAGAATATTGGCCCTACCCTTTCAAGTAAGCTAACTGATTAAGCCACTTGCTCCAGGTTGCTCATGGCAGGGCAATAGACCAAAGGGTCTTCTCCTCCACCAGTCCTGTTGGATTGCTCTTATTGGCTCAGTTCCTGAATCTCGTGGATATATTCTGCCATGGTTTACAAGCCTGGCTACGTTGTTTGTGCATGTGGTGGAGGTGGTTGCTACTCCTCCTCTATCTGTGTGGTGACAGGAGATTTATCTTTCATCATCTCTCGCCACGAGGCAATTGGGGTGCATTGGACTACATCATTAGAATATCATGCTATCCCTACCCATTTGCACAACTTTTGGATTAGGCAGGGAAAGGGAAGAGCTCGTCTTCCATGTTTTTCCTCAGAGAACCTCTTTTCAATCTCCAAAAATAGTAGTTGTGGAAGACTCATTGCAAATTTCCCACTCAAGGTAGCACACGCACGAGTGGAGAAGGCTGTGATTTTGCTAGGTCTTACCATTGGGTTCAAGTGATAAAATGCAATCTTTGAGTACACTCTCTATGCCATGGTTAAGGAGCCGAATTCCTTGTGCTCTAACCCATAGCACCGTTTGGTCCATTCTGCCTTTACCTCTAGATCGACCTGCTTTGGAATTTTCACCACATCTGCCTCAGTTTTGGGCAACCCCAGAGCCTACGCTATTGCCTCCGAAGAGTAAGAGACATAAATGTCTTTGATTCTTACTCTAGACCCTAGTTGCCAATTCGTCTAGAAGAGATAAGTTTCTCCTAAGTACCATTCACCACTGGTTGTGATGATTGGCCACATCGGAGAGTTCTACAATTGGAGCCTCACTTCTTCTAGCGTGTTCTTGAGCAATGGTCCAAAATTTAGCTCATGAATGACCATGCGTTACATCTCACACGGTGTGATAGCATCAAGATAGGCTTGGGTTAGGGTGACCTCAAGCCGTGGTGCTATCCCAAGAGTTTCATCCCTGAGCGATTGCTTGCCGAGAATATCCTCTTCAGGAATCTGATGAACAGATTCCACATCAGGTCTTTCGCAGAAGGGCCCAGTTGCATTAGAGCCCTCCACATGCTCTGACGGTTGCACACCTCATCCCCTTCCCGTGCGTGGGCACTTGTCACTTGGTTGTGATGGTCCTTTTTCCCTTGGATGCCTCAATTTGGGTACTATTTGCAATCAAACATAATTGCCTGTTAGACCATTCATAAGTAGCTTAAGATGGTCTGTATATACCTTCTCAGTCTAACCAAGTTATGTTATTGGCACAAGCACACTGTTAAGTCTTCCAGAGCGTTAATTTATGGGTTAGGGCCAAATTTTTTATAATTAACAAACTAATTAATTAATTATACATTGGCACCCCCCCCCCCCCAATGACTGAGAGCATACCTCCAGTTGCATAAAAGGATAAGGATAGGTTGATGTGGACACACGATGGAATGTAGGTGCATTGGGAAGAGGTTAGACAGAAAAATGGCAAAAAATCCCCTCAATTTGGACTCCAATGATGAAAATTGCAAAGTGCAGTGGGTGTATATATAGGGGTTCGGCGCTGCATCGATAGGGCTGCATATACGGGGCCCCGTATATGTAGCTCTGTACACCCATTGACCAACATTGACCAACCCAGATAAAACCTTAAATGATGAATTTGAAAAGCCAAATTAGGACGGTTGAAGTGCATGAGAGGTTCGGTCATGGTTGAGGACATGAGGAAGGTAAGTGGGCATGAAAAAGAGACAAAAAATTGGAGAACGATACACAAAAAGAACTTCATAGGGAAAAAATTGAATGATGGGACACTAAAAATAAGCAACCAATAAATCCAAAGGATAGGAGACGTAACAAGCAAAACCAAGAATATGTAGGTGGATCCTCCCCATAGCAGGTGACAGCCTTAGTAGCCCCCGCATACCCTAAACACCAGGGTCCGTGGGCCCTGGTGCCAAGAATTGTTGTTGGCTTGTTAAGACGCCAATCTAAGAGATCCCGCCAAGGCATGAGAAATCCAAGGAGACCACGAAGACTTACAAAACATAAAATAGATAGTGAGGTGAGTGATGGAGAGAAATGGGTGGAGATAGAGACAACGAGATAAAAATTTCGATCATTGGTCACATAAAACCCCGTGTGTGAGTGTGGTTAAGTGACCCAGTAGAACCGTGCCTAAGGTCAGACCCAAAACCAGCCACATCCAGTGACATCGTAGCAACAAATGAAGCCCTGACCGTCCCCCAAGGAAGCAAGAACACACCCATGGAAGACCATCACTCCAGCAACATGAAAGGAAGAGAAACGATATGAAGTTAGAGGGGAAAAAGGAAGTCCCATAACGATTGAGTGTCCCGGTAGAGGCGGTCTAAGGGGTGTGCTTTGAATTCCCACCAAGTAATTATTTTTTTTTTTTGTTTTTCTTTTTCTCTTGTCGATGGGAACCACACCATGCAAATACCCATGCGTGTTCGCATGCATTCAACCAAGGGGTGTGCTTTGAATCCTCATCTTTATTTTTTTTTTATTTTTTGATGACCACATCATGCAAGGTTGAACTACCCAGAAGCTTCCGTGAAGAGAGAAACTTGGAGTGGTAGGAAATCCGTAAGGGCATACTAGCAACCCAAGCGATAAGATAGAGTAATGAATGCCACATTCCCCTTGAGGTCACACTTGATTCAAACCATTGGGTCATCCCCAAGGTTGGGAACCACACAAGTCACACATTAATTAAAATGGTTTTAAGTGAAGGGGTTGCATGCTTCCAACAGAAGGAAAATCATGGAGTGGTTGAATGGGTGGATGATGTGGACTCACTGCCGATTTTATGAGTTGAAAAGAGATGTAAAATCCAAGGAAAACCATGCAAAGGTGGGAGCCAAATAACAAGGAAGACTATTACAATACCCATCGTAATGAAAACTAGCCACGCCAATGATGAGCAGCTAGGTACCCCTACGTCCAACCATACGAATCACAAGTGTTCATGCGCTACTCGGTCGAAATCCATAGATTGTAAGCACTTAACATACACCAAACTCTAACCAGTGAAACCTTGGGTTAGAACGGTCTTTGTCATCCTAATCTCACTTGTGATGTTCTGTTTATGATGGTTAAGTGAGACTAAGGCTAATGATTTTTATAGCTTTTTAATTATCTTTCTAGCAGCTAATTATCTTGGAAAGTAAGGATAGTATATTAATTAATCTAAGATTATCTTAATCTAAATCTTAACTACTCCTAACATAAGTATCTGGTCCCATCTTCCGAGCACATTCTAAGCATCTCCTAACACTTCTGGGTTCCCAGACATTAAGCATCACTAGGTTTACTAGGTGTTTGAGTTACGTTTGAGATGGTCGTACTTATGGCCTTTACGAACTACGAATGAAAAATAGCGAGTGAAATCATAATAACAAAAACTTAAGTAATTACCAAGTAACTAATAAAGCATAAACATATTAAACTATTGAATGCATAAAATAGCTAAGTCCAAATGCTGCAAGGAATGCTTGAATAGTTCATCTTTATTGTCGTCACGTCAATGGGCTCAGATACATAAATGCTCGAATAAAGAGCTGATCACTTTTCTTATACCTGCTATAGGCACTTGGAAAATATTCTATCTCCTATGAGAACAAACTACAAGAGCTTCGCTACAACTAACTGAAAGGTGCCTAAATGAGGCGGAAGGCCCTCTTATTTATAGGCTAGGACAGGCGGTTGTGTAAATAGGGCCATGTCGACGTAGGAAGGCTACATTGATGCAGTCGTGTATACACGGCCCTGTATATGTGGCCAAGTTGATGCATCAACTAAATGACACTTCATCACCCATCGAAGAGGTAAGAGAGGTCAAAGTAGGTGTAGTCGCTTGGGGATCCAATTGTTAAAAAAGGCTTCCTATGAAGTTGTTAAGTTTAGGTTTAGCCTCAAATTCATCATGCTCTTCATGATGGCTCTTTGAGATTCCCTTTTCACTCAATTCATCCATATCTATAATTTGAGATAGTATGCATGTGTAAATGTCATTTAGTTGTATTTTTTCATTAGCAGAAGGAATGTACTCATCCTTGTTCTTGTGGATCGACTCAAATTCATGTTTGGACTTAGCTTTCATCCATGGAATGAATAGGAAAAATTGAATTTTAATGCATATAAGGTTATAATACTCTTCATTTATGATGGCAAAATCTAGGCTTTGGAACCTCTGATTCATTGATTATCTATACTCAATAATAGTGGGGTCCTTGGTGTCATACACACATATGATATCCTAGTGTGAGGCCATTTTGGTGAAGTTAATTAGGAACATGGTTGACTTGTTAAAAGGCATCAACTGAATATTCAATCTAATTTTTGAATTGATAATCCCAACAAATAGAATTATCCAATGTATAAATCTTTTTAGCTATGAAAGATGGTTAAAGCTGCAACTCCAGGTGTAGTACAGGTAATAGTGATATTATTTTGCACTACACTAGTAAAACTTAAAATTAAAAGAATTTGAAAATTTCAATTTTAGAGTGCAAGGAATAGAGGCCTGCACTATAATGGTTATTGGTAAAAATTAATGCAAGATGACATCAAAGGAAGTTAGTTATTTTTTTTTTTGTTTTAGTTGGTAATGTGTTCAACACATCCAACCTGCAATCAAAAGATACACTAGTGCTGGTATGAAATATAATGGTTTTGACTTTTAATCAGTTAAATATGCTAGGTTTCTAGCAAGAGACACATTGATACTATAAAAGGCAAGTTGGTTTTCCTTATTTACAAGTATGTTAGTGATGAGACGCGACATGCATGTGCCATGACATCGCGTACGCGATATCGCAGCCGCCGCGATATCGCGTCTTTCCCTACGATATCGCGTATGCGATATCGCGGTCCACAGCCATATCTATAAATAAGAGGTGGCACTCCCTTCATTTCCCAATCCNTTTTTTATTTACTGCTTTCCTAATGCGTACAAGTACGACTTGATTACGAGCATCTACGGATGTGTACGGCTAATCAAGGAATTAGCTGCTTGTTGCAACGCGTGAGTATGACTTGACTACGAGCATTGGACTGCTTGGTAACCCAGTAGCATATTCCAGGATCTGCGCTTGGTAATCCCAGTAGTAGTTCAGTGTGTACGGCTAGTCAAGGAATTGGCTGCTCATCGCTAGGCTAGAACATGTGATAAGTACAACTTAGTTACGAGCACCCACGGGTGTGTACGGCTAGCTAAGGAATCGGCTGCTTATCACACTTAAGCTAAATAGGTGCCTCAGTATGACCACTTCGAGCACTTGCGTTACGTGTGGTGATCCCAGTAACGATTAGCGTTTGGTAAACCATAGTTGCATAGTTAAGGGTGTATCTGGTAAGTGGAAATAGATGCTGACGCTAGTTAATTTAGACTTAGAACATTAGTTAGAGTTAGTTTAGTTTCTCAACCCTTTCCCTCATAGCTTAAAAGATAAATCGAAAAATTCCAAAAAAATCATATACCTCAGACTCTCTTAACCATACACTATGACACATACAAGCAAGCCTGGGAAGACAACGAATGATTAACCCCAAGTGTTTCTTGTGGCGTTAAGGCATTTAGTTTGCGGAGTTCGACCGGATCCCGCATGCACGCTTGTATTCGTATGGTTGAGTGTAGGGGTACCTCGCCACTCATCATTGGCACCGTTGCCAGGGACTAAGTGTTTTTTTATGCCAATTGAACATAAGGGATATCACTCACATCGTTGTGAGCCTAAACGAACCTTAGGGTTAATCAGTTAATAAAGAACATAAATAACGGTAGTTAGTACACCATTAGAAATGGCTTATTCTCATGCAATCAACTCACCTAAGGACAATACGGGAGAAAGTCAGCATCATACGCATAACCCATATCAGCCAGGTCCTAAATAGTATTCGATAACTTATACTCATCCCAATGAGTATATCCCTGATTACACTTTTACTCTCCATCAGGACGAACAGTTGCGCTGGAGAGATTTGTTTGGTAATATAGTTCTACCACCAGATCGATCCGTTCCGAACATGCTTCTCTGTGAATTGGCACAGATTGGCATACAGGACTTATTCGCTAAATACGTTGTTGGAATGTATCGCATAAGGGATTATCGTCCCACAGATGCCCAACGTATTCAGGATGCAAGGCAGGAGAGCCAACATTCACTATTGAAGGGCAAGGTTCCCCATGTCATTAGTGAAATAGGAGACGAGGAACCCCTCACAATGGGTTTCTTAGAAAATGATGTTCCTCCTCCTCACTCTGGTGAAGAGGTTAGGCATCAAGGCCTTAGATCAATGATACATATTCTAGGCTCTGATCCCCGTGAGCACCAACTGTTTACGACAGGAACAACTACTCACACTAATGACAGACATTTGGATTGTGACAACGATCAGGGACCAAGCAGCCAAAGAGAAGGTAAGAAACATCACCAGGGTGATGGATCCCCTTCTTCTTCTCCTTCATCTCATCATTCACCCTCTCCTTCCACATCTGGGCGCAGCCACCATGAGCATAACGGGGAGAATAAAAGTAAAAGAGATGAAATGCCTCGACAGGAAGGTCGAGAGGAGTTAGGACAAGGGAAAGGACGTAGGGAGAATAGGGAACCACCACGTAGGCATCACAGACGTCATGAAAGAGAGGATCATGACAAACCCCTACTCATAACCCGAAGCATGCTCGATATTAAAGAGGCAGTTAGGATTCCCACAAGGCATTTAAAGGACAGTAGGATCAAGCGTTTGGACATAAATAATATCCCACGTTTTGAAGGGGGATACAACGCTGATCCTCAACATCATTTACAGGCATTCCACGATGCCTGTGCCTTGCAAAACATTGACAATGAGTGGCAGAAACTCAAGTTGTTCCCAAGGACACTTACTAAAGAAGAAGAAAGCTAGTACTAGTCCTTAGAACCGGAAACCATCAGGAGGTGGAGTACGATGCTTGAATTGTTCAACAACAAATATCAAATGTACTCCAGAGTGTCCAATTTGCGTAAGCAGATCCAAGGCTGGAAACAAGAAACTTATGAATCCTTGGATGCTTCCATGGCCCATTATTATACATTGCTACATCGTTGCCCGGGCCATGGGTATGCTAGACGGGATCAACTTCACCACATCGTGGATGGGCTAGGAAATGAAACTAGAAGGACTCTTGGGACTTACGCCCAAGGGAGACTTTCCCAATTAAGAGCCCATGAAGTTGAAGTTTTGTTGGAACAAGTAGCGTAAGAAGAGGGTGAGCTACGTAAAAGAGAAAGTACGGAGGAATACAACCGTGATCCCTCCCTTCGCAAGAAGGGAGTGAAATTTTGTGATGAGGAGGATGAGTCACCACTCGAAGAGTTGGTGAACCGGAAAACCGTGCCGATCCAGAAGTTAACAACTGAGGTATCGGCTAAGGTAGACCAAATGTGGGATTCCTTAGACTTACGAATAGAAATAGTTTTGAAAATTGTTGAGGAGTCTAAGGATGAGCAATGTAGTGACAAAGGTAAAAACATGCGGAGAAACTTTAACCCTGCACATAACAAGGGTAAGGGGAAAATTTCTATCTCTGATGAGGCTGTAAATTCTGATTCAGACGATGATGGTGGATGTGAGGTCTGCTATTATGACCATCCTAAGGGATGTTGCCCAATTATCTCACATCTATAGCAGTTTGGGGTGTATGCATTAAATCCAAGACTTAATCAACGGCAAACACCCCGAAGGTTACCTTATCCACAAGGTAACCCAAGGCAGTTTCACCAACCCTTGATGTATTATCCAAGTGGAACGCCTCCACAGCTCATTGGATAACA
>MNCI01023340.1:2219-54464 GCA_015680685.1 Gnetum montanum | reverse complement strand
TTTCCCTTCCTAACCCCTACACCTTCGGTAGTCATCATCTACATTTTCCCATATCCATATCAGCCATACCACAACCTAGCCAATGGACTTACACCGCAGCAAGGTATTATTTACTTAATGATTCAATTACCCTTGCTAATATGTGATTGTGTTGTGTTTGCAGATGGCAATCATACAACAATGAAATGGATCTGGAGCAAACACTTGGAATGGAGTAGCACTGAAGCAGCTACGCAAGGGGTAGAATGGATAATGTGCTTACGGATGGACAACGAAAGGTGCAATCTAGGCATTGGCAACAACAAGACTCTTCTCTCTTCTTCTCTTCTATTCTCTCTCCTCTTTTCTCTTAGCTGCCAAATGTGGCCTGATGTCATTGTAATAAGGTGTTCACCCTTGTTGTCATGAACACCAGTTTTTGTCAAGTCTTGAAATAAAGACCGTTCACATGTCATTCCATTAGTTCCATTTTCCCTAATAATCCCATACCTACCTGATATCATTGTAAGGAACTCGAGGACAAGTTTTCATTCAGTCATGGGGGTATGATGAAACGCGACATGCATGTTCCGCGATATCGCGTACGCAATATCATGGTCCGCCACCATATCTATAAATAAGAGGCGGCACTCCCTTCATTTCCCAATCCTGGCTAGAAGTAGCGAAGCTCTGGCAGATTGATCACTCCAGAGTTAGAATTTTTCCCATGTGCCCGCAGTAGGAGTCCTAGAGTGAACGGCTCTTTATTCGAGCAGCTTGTAACCTGAACCCAAGTTGTGTACGGCAATAAAGACGAACTTGATTGGATAAACCTTGCAGCACGTGGTTTCATTTATTGCTTTCATTTACTGCTTTCCTAGTGCGTTCAAGTACGACTTGATTACGAGCGTCTACGGACGTGTACGGCTAGTCAAGGAATCGGCTGCTTGACGCAATGCATGAGTACGACTCAATTACGAGCATTGGCTGCTTGGTAACCCAGTAGCGTATTCCAGGATTCTGCGCTTGGTAACTCCAGGGTCCAATGTGTACGGCTAGTTGAGGAATCGGCTGCTCATTGCTAGGCTAGATCGTGTGATAAGTACGACTTAGTTACGAGCACCCACGGGTGTGTACGGCTGGCTAAGGAATCGGCTGCTTATCACACGTAGGCTAAATAGGTGCCTCAGTACGACCACTTCGAGCACTTGCGTTACGTGTGGCGATCCCAGTAACGATTAGCGTTTGGTAAGCTGCAGTTGCATAGTTCAGGGTGTGTCCGGTAAGTGGGAACGGATGCTGACGCTAGTTAATTTAGACTTAGATCTTAGTTAGAGTTAGTTTAGTTTTCTCAACCCTTTCTCCTGGTAGCATAGAAGATAAGCCGAAAATACCAAAAAAATCACATACCTCAGACTTGCTTAACCATACACCGTGACACATACAAGCAAGCCTGGGAAGACAATGAACGATTAACCCCAAGTGTTTCTTGTGGCGTTAAGGCATTTAGTCTGCGGAGTTCGACCGGATCACGTGTGCACGCTCATATTCGTATGGTTGAGTGTAGGGGTACCTCGCCACTCATCAGTTAGTATGTTTCTCCTTATGAAAAAACTATGTTAGCTTTGTTCTGCAATAAAAAATGTGTTATTTTTAAAAAATATATGCTGGGCATCTTTAAAAAAATACACTAGCTTTATGTGATAATGAGAAAAATGGTAATTTCCCAAAGATATGGCAAGTATCCTAAAATAAATATGTTCCCTTTATGATGGAAAGTAGGGTTTTCTTAAGAAGCTTAATAGAAACATTTCATAGTAAGAAGTGGATGGTAGCTGGCAAAAGTATGTTGGCTTTTGGGGTTGCCAAAGGTATATTTAAATGGACATGAAATGTAGGTTTTTGCAAAAACTACTGTAAAATTTTTGTGAACACCCAAGCTAGCTACAATTAATATGCTAGGTATGAATTGTAGGAGAATGGATGGTAATGTTGGTTTCTTGGTGGGTTTAATTATGGATTTTAAAAGTTCAAATTCATGGAAATTGGTTTTAGAAAAAGGGTAGATCAAATTAGGCAAAGAACTTAGGAGGACGCTCTCCTTCTACCACCAAAAATTGTAACACCTACACAATTTGGTGCTGGAAAACCAAAAATTCTAAGTGAAACAATTTAATCTTGGATCTCAAAGGTATCTAAAAAAAAGGATCCAAGGTACCTTGGATAGTCTTTTCGATCACCCAAGGACTTAGGAAGTATAAACCATGCAATTGAATTTAATAAAGAATGCAAATTTAATTCAAAATAAAGCACAACATTTTGATTTGAAATAAACTAGCACACATAAATGAACTACCAATTTTATTGAAATAAAAAAAATATTGCAAGAACAAAGTTTAAATATGTACCAGTGTATGTCTAGATGCACAAGGAGCTACTTGAGTGATGCTTAAAGTCTAGCGAAATTAACAGATTGTGTCCTGGAGTTAGTTACATGATCTAGGTGCTTCTAAGCTTTAACTTCTAAAACTTCTTGTTAGTTCTTTGATGTAGATTTACTACATTAGTTGTAAAATGGTTTATGATTTCTTAACTTTTTGCTACTATGCAATTGCACTGAGAGTCTCTAATGCTCAGTCAATCACCAATTTTCCAAAAAGTTTGCAAAAGGCCCAAATGTTGAAGTACCAAAAATATTTGTAACATGGTTGAATTTGGTTTAAATAGGATTCTTGGTGTTGATACATTGCTACAAATATCTACCATGATTGTTCATAGATTGATGCAAATTGTAGGTGTGACAGGCCATCAAACCTCAACATATTTTTTAATTTTTAATAAGTTTGATGCATAAGTACCATAAAAAATATGTTTTCTTTGAAAACGATATGTTGGCTTCAATGAAATGTGTTTTCTTCATTTAAGATACATTGGTCTTCAGGAAGATACATTGGGTCCCATTGAAAGTATGCTATCCATGATGTTTCCTAGCAAAAGTACATTGGTTTTGGCCTCTTTAGCAAAAATACACTAGTTTTGATATCACATATGAAAGCCCACAAATTAATATGCCAGCTACAATATGTTCTAGCATATTCATTATCATGACAAATAAAAGTATCATGAAAAACCAGAATTTGGAAACCCCAAGGCATTTTCAGCCCTCCCAAGCTTAGATACATATCCAATATAGCTTTTTCCACTTGGGAGGTGAGGCAATAATGACTTATGAGGCATATTTCAGCCCTAATAAGTTAAAGTATGTGAGACTGCACCTTGTAAATTGCAAACTTTACATTGATAATGAGATTTGACCTCAAGTTTAATGGTGAAGGTTAGAATGTCAAAAAATTGCACCATGAATTTTCTTAGTGGCATTTCACCTCCTTTGTCCCTCAAGTACCTACTCAAACTTCATTTTCACTATTTAGCCCTCTTACAATGATGGTAACTCAACCTTTGCCATCTCTACTATTGTCCATTGTCAGGCCACAAGCCTTCCAACTTATTCCACAACCATATGTGCAAACCCCACAACCTACTAGAGTGCTCCAAGGCTTGGATCAGGTCTTTCAAATGATCCAAGATCTTATAGAAGGGCAACATAAATTTAAGTTCTCTACTACATAGATGGTAAAAATAATGGACTTTTATCATGATGATCCTATTAGTCTGACCATCCCACAAATAACTTTTCCTTTAGGCATTTTCATCCCAATATTCACAAAGTAAAATGATGAGGGTGATCCTAACACATAGCTTACCACCTTTCATTCTGAGTACCTATTGCTATAGGGTTGGCCTCACACAATCATGAGAATCTTCCCTATGTCTCTTACAAGGAAATCCTTTGATTGGTACCATGAAATGCCTAAATAATCTATCACCCCCAATGGAAGACTCAATTTCACAATTTGTAAATCATTTCAAGTATAACTTGAAATCAAATACCATCCTAGATCAACTAATGAAAATCAAATAAGAGCCTCTTAAATTTGTCTAGAAGTTCATCCAACAATGGTATGTTCTACTCAACAAGATTTTTGAATATATAGTCAAATTTCATCTTTTGACCATCTTCAAGGGTCTATTTAATGATGTCATCAAGTCTAAATAGTATTACTTAGACCTATGACCCCTTAGCTAGGCTTTCTCATAAACTAAGAATATAGAAGATGCTGCTAAGGCCAACCATGACCCCACCTATGTAGCATATAAAAACCAACACAAGAGGAAGAACAAGAAGTGGGGGAAACAAAATAATGTAGCCATGACCATTGTGGCCAAATATAATAAAACCACATAGGAATAAAAAACAAGCCAATTCAAGGTGAAGTACCACCACAATTATTGTTGCAAATCCTACTTTTTAGCTTGAGGCAAAGTTTCATTGTAAATGTAAGGTGTAGTAAATAAGCTACAATCTTTCATATTTCAAATTTTTAGGGCTGAAAAATAATTTAAAAGTTATTATTTCCTCATTTTTCAACTAGAAACAGGTACCCCATGTCCATATCTAGGCTTGGGAATGCTGAAAGTGCCTTTGGAATGGCTAAAAACAACATTTTCATGAGTTTTTTGTAGGGAAATAGCCCCAACTACGCTACAGCCATTTTCATTAGGTACAATACCTATAGTAGTCATAGTAGCCATAGTAGCCAATGTAGTCATCACCAAGACTAGGTAGAGATGCAATGTTGGCATTGTTGGAATGGCCATTTCTCCAATAATAGCTAGCACATTTGTTCCAAGTCAACAATGGCTAGACAATAGTCTTCACTAGACATGACACTTTCTAATGTGTTCCACCATTTCTATAGTTTCCATCCATCTTTTCATTTTCTAATACTTTTCCATTTTCCATTTCCAAAGCCTTCAACAAAGTCACCAAAGATTGTTTACTATTTATAGTAAAGAAATCAGTTTTATGGATGTAGTCCATTCTGGACTTACCACAAATACCAACTATGCTAGTAGTAGTTGGTTGACTATGTTGATAGGAGTTGGCTAACTACACCGAGTAGTAGTTGGTTGACTCTACTAAGCAGTAGTTAGCTTACTACACTAGTAGTAGTAGCTATTACAATCCACAATCAATGCTAATTTGTCATTCATTAATGAAAATCAATGGCATGCCCTAAAATGGCCACCCTAAACCTATAAAGTCCAACATTTACACCATTTCTAGGTTCCAAACTTTGGAAATTTTTTGGCATCATATACAATCATTAAGAACACTTGGCATTTTGTCATTTCAACATTTTAAAACCATTTTGTAGCAACATCATTTCCCATTTTCATAGCCATTTCCATTATCCGTCAAAACCATTTGAAACCCAACTACATTTCTAGTACCAAAAATTAGCACTACGATAGGTGTAAGCACCCCCACATAGTTGTCATTACCATTGAAATTGTAGATCCTATCCCATTTCCATCTCCACTAGCAGCAATCAAAACTAATTGTAGTCGTTACATCCTCACTTGCTAGGGATGTTTGGTTGTAGAAGTTTGGAATACATTGGGCACAAAGACTCCCACATAGTTTCCATTCCCCCAAACATGCCACGCCAGTCTTATTCCCATGTAGTCAATTTGGTGGAAACTAATGGAAAGTTGTTGTAGACTAGGTAGCCTTCTCCAATGGACTTCAAGCTTTAAGAAGTAGCTTTCTATTCCCTTGGCACAATACTATATAGTATGAAACTCAACATTTATTTGTATTCTTTTATAAATTTTGTGTTTCATGTTGTGTGGATTTTGATGTCCATTTTCATTTAAATGTTGATTCCTATAATTATAATCTCATTTCCCATTGTCCTTTTCAATAGGCTATTTTTTGTTTATGTTTCTAGTAGGCCATTTTTAGTAGGTCATTCCCTTCCACATTTCTAGTTACATTCATAATTCTAAAATCATTTTCATTTTTACTTCTCATAAGTCCTTGGATGATTGGTAAGACCATGGAGAGGACCTTGAGTTCCATTTTTCAGAGGCCCTTGGGGTTTGAGGTTAAGACTATTCTAGCACTTGAATCTTTTGGTTTCCCATTCCATCAACTAAGATTTTTGGCATCAACAATTTTCTAGAACTAGAAGGAGGACTTGTACCCAAATTATTAGCCATAAACCCATTTTAGCTACTTTTTCCATGCCAAACCTTTATGTAGTAGTTGTAGTAGAGTTGGTTTTTGTTGTAATTTTCTTGTCTACTACAAAACCCATTCTGTTGGATTTTGGCTACAATTTTTCCATCTACTACAAAATCCATTCCATTGGGTTTTGTTGCAGTTTTTCCGTCTACTACAAAAACTTATTCCATTGGGTTTTCACTACAATTTTTCCATCTACTGTAAAATCCATTCCATTTTATTTTATTGCAATTTTCTCATTTATTGAAAAACTTGTTTTGTTGGGTTTTGCTACAATTTTTTCATCTACTGTAAAATCCATTCTGTTGGGTTTTGCTATAATTTTTTTATCTACTACAACATCCATTGTATTAGGTTTTGTTTCTATGATACCCATTTCATTAAAATCCATTTTCCTATCAAGCATTGACTATAGCTAGAAACTACGCTAGCAATAGTTCATTGACTACACTGACGGTAGTTAACAGACTACATTGATGATAGTTAGAGGAATTTGCTAATAATAGTTGATGACTACGTTGACAATAGTTGGTAAAATACACTGATAGTAGTAGGTAGGCTACCATTTGAACCCATTCTATTCAACACCATTTTGTTGAACCCCATTTCATTCAATGTCATTTTGTTGAACCCCATTCCTATTGTGACACCCATTTCCACTTAGTAGCCATTTCCTACAACCTTTTCATTTTTAGCCTACTATGATAGTAGTTTACTGTACTTACTATGTTTTTACTAAAAATAGTAAATTGTCCAAAAGCCACTATTTTTAGCATGTCTTTCCAACAATTGACGAAACTACCTTTCACACTCACTAATAGTGGGTCCAGCCAATGAGCCATGAGGGTGTATGACCTTAAGGACCCTGCTATCATCTAGTGTAGGTAGTCTTTGAGGGTTAGGGGAAATATTCTTGATTTTTTGGCCATAAATAAAGATCATTGTAACTTCATTTATGCCAAAATATAAGCTGGACTTGTAATTCCATGTCTAGAAGCAAAAGCCAAAAGAGAGTTTGAGCTCATACACTAGGATGGAAAGTAGTATATCCCATTCCTATACGAACAAATTCCCCTCAATGACAACTATGTTGTCATCCTAGATCAATTGGTTAAGATGGAGGAGGAGCATGATGAGCATAGCTTGGAAGAGCAATAGGAAGAGAAAGATGAGTTTTAGGTAGAATTTAAGCTCAAACACCTCTTGGAATGGTTGTCATAACAAGCAACCCCCAAGGCCACCAAGCCTTCTACTAATGCCTTTGTCTCTTCAATATGACATGTCCCACCACCTTCATTCCCACATTACCCAATCATGTTTGGGCCTACTCCCTTCATAGTCACACATCAAATGTAAGTAGTGGCATATCCTACAACTTTCCACTTTATTATGCCATATGCTACATAGTCAAGAACTGCACAACCATCATTGGTGGCCATTACCACTACCAATCCTCTTACAACCAAAATGGAATCCATGGTGGGAGCCCATGCAACTCAGGTGTTAAATACCCCCTTTTTCCTATTTATGCCTTAGATATTGGCACAAGAATCTTTTTCCTTATTTGGCCCATAGACTATGACCATGACACAACTACTCCCTTCTATCCTACAATAGATAGCAAGGTCATAGGCCTTCCAATGTGTGACTCAATCTTTTCTCCAACGTCAACAACCAATGGGAGCACCCCAGGGTCTAGATCAAGCTTTCCAAATGATATAGGACTTGACCAAAGTGCTAAAAAAACTTAAAACCTCAATGTCCTAGATAGTAAAGATTATAGATTTCTAGCAAGATCAACCCATAAGTCCTATGGTCCCACCCCTAACTCTTTCCTCGAGTGTCCCTATGCCACAATTCACCAAGTACAATGGTGAAGGTGATTCGAATGCACATCTAATTACCTTCTACTTTGAGTGTTAGCTATTGTGAGTATGGCCATATATAATTATGTGGATTTTCCATATTTCTCTAGTAGGAAAAGCTTTGGACTAGTATCACACCTTGCCAAGGGGATCCCTATCCTTCATGGATGAACTAATTTTGCAATTTATTAACCATTTCAAGTATAACTTAAAACCTAATACCATGCTTGACCAACTGATGAAGGTCACACAAGGATTCCTAGAGCCGATGCAAAAGTTCATCCAACAATGGAACACTCTACTTAACAAGATACCAAAGAAAATATCTGAAATTCACCTTAGCTATTTTCAAAGGGGCAATTAATTCATCAAATCAAAATTATATTATCTAGATCCACGATCTCTTAGTTAGGTCTTTTCCTAGACTAAGAACATGGAGGATGCCACTGAAACCAACCATGATCCTACTTACATGGCATACAAAATCCAAAATACATGTAAAGACAAGGAAAAGGATAAGGAAAACAATATGGATGTATCAACTATAACCAAGGAAACTAAGCCAATCAACTAGAAGCCAAATAATAACCAACCTAGGATCTATGCTACCAACGATAACAGCCAACCATCAACCGCTAAGGCCACAACATCAAATGCCTCTAAGCCTAACATTGCACAAAAAGACCAAATTACCCCTTAAGCCATTAGAACTATTAGACCAACTATTGAAGAGTGATAGAATTTAAAAAAAGCATGTTTCTAAAATTGCCTATTAGAGATATGATGGGTTATGTGAAATAGTGAAAGACCTTGCTTGAGCAACCAAAGATGATCCTCCACTACGCAAATACTTTAGGCTTGACCTCTTTTGCCATTACCATCAGTTACCAGGTTATGATATTAATTTTTGCCTCACACTTAAGGATGATCTACAAAGGACGATTGATAGGGGTGAATTGGTATTAGTCACATCTAAAACACCACAAAAACTTACATGTTATTGTAAATCTTCATCATGTAGCTTTCAACCCATGAAACCAAGGCAAACCTTCATTGTAAATGTGAAGATTATAACCCACAATGGGAAAGTTCACATACTTTATACTTTTGGAGATAAAAAATCCTTATAAGTGATCCAAACCTCATTTCCCAAGTGAAAAAAAAGTCACCTAGTATCTATATTTAGACTTGGGAAGGTCAAAATTCCTTTTGGAGCCAAAAAAATGCAATTTGATGGGTTTTATGGCAAGGTATATATATTTCTACACTAGAAACACATGCGAGGATATAAAAATCACATACCCACAATGTGGAAGGATGGGGGTTTTGAAAACTTTCCCTTTATTGTGGAGACCACATGCATAGCCTAGAAACCTTTTTCCCTCAACGTGAAATTTTCTCCCCAGCATGGAGTCTTCACCCCCATCATTGAAAATTGTATCACCCAGTGTCGAAGCCACAATAGCCAAATTTCAATACTTCATGCACTTCAACATTGACCAACCACTTCAACAAGCATGGTGGAGCTCAACATGGAAAATTCATCTCCAACGTGGAAGGTGTGCCATGGTACTATTTATAATAAATGGAATGGCCATGGGTGAAAGCACTTACTATGTATAGTAACCCCCCAAATTTGGGCACCCATCTCACCTAAATTTGGCAAAACATTTGCAGCCAAATCATAACCATCTTGTAACCTCATTCATGGCCCAAAGAACCTATAAAAGACAACCACAAATACCATTTACAGGTTTGACAATTTTTTAGATAGTTTAGCAATTTTTTCTCATGGTTGGACTTTTTGCACTTGAATACATTATGCATACAAGAAATTTTTCATGCACTAATTCCACACTTGGGACATTCTCAAGCACTCAAGAGCTCTTACAAGTTCCTATACTTGCATTCTCTTAAACCCCAGCATGGAAGCATTATAGCCTTAAGACTTGTGAACTTTTGGTGTCAAAGCTACATTTTTGGGGCCCCCAACCCCCACCATGGAGCAAGCTAGTAGCCAAATTTTTCACTTTTTTCATCCCCCCAGGAGTGACACAACTTATAAGACTATGGTTGTAATGGAAGAGGTTGAATATCATTAGGAGTGGCTTAGCATCCAAATCTTGAAGCAAATCACATCAACTTGAATAGGCTTTGAACTCTTGCATAAGTGAACCCTCTTTCTACTCATCTAGGTACCATTTGTACACATTTCTCTAACTTACACTTTATTCTTTCTTGATAAAGTTTCAATTTTTTCATTTTCTGTATGAAATATATTTGTTTATTATGTGTACATTATTTTATATTTGCTATCAATTTTACATTTTATTACCACGCTTTGCATTTCTTGAGTCCCAAGTTGATCTACTAGACCAACCAGGATACCCTAAATCCCATTTTTTGTCATGGAGGCCCTAGGGATTCATGGATTAAGGAATTGCTACACTAAGGACACTCAATTTTTGCAACAACTAAGATTTTTAGTCGTAATATTTTTTGTTTGTGCTAAAAGGAGGACCTTCGTCCAAATTCTATGACCAGATTTATTCTTCTACATTACTAGTTTGACCATTTGCAAACTTTTCTTTTATTTTTTGCAACCAAAACCTTTGATGAATTAATGTCAATCTTTCTTCCCTATGACAAAAACTACAAGGTGGAAGTTGTAGGTGGTTAGGTGTTGGCTTTTCACAAAACCTGCTATGTATTTTATAGTCCAAAGTAAGCAATGATATCTCTTCTCCCATATTTTTCCTTTCTACTACCAATATTTTATTCTCTAGTTTCTAAAGTGGGTGATTCAACTCTTTTGTAAGTTGGCTTTTTACCCATTTTTCCAAGCTAAGAAAATTGGAAACTAGCTAAAACTGATTTTAGTGAAGAAATCCAAACTTTTCACTTTGATTTTTTAGCCTTTTCCCCTTATCAACATTGGGCTAGGAGGTGTGAGATTTTCATTATCTCACCTCCCCTTCTTCCCCCTACCATACCTAGCATAGCAGCAATTGGAAAGCCCAGTGTGGAAGTGGCTTAACGCCAACTTCTCCAAAACTAGCATTATAAATTGAAAGCCCTTTTGCATATTTTTGCATCCAAAACTCCTAAAAGATTAACATTGTCCCTTCCCCATCTATGACCAAAACTGTAGTGTGGAAGTTGTAGGTGGGTGGATGATGACTTTTCACAACACTTGCTATGAAGTTTTTCCTCCAGGGCCAATGTTGAAGCTTTTCCATCTTTTTGCTTTTGTTGCCAATTTCTTTTAGTTTATTTTTGGAAATTATAAAACTTCTAGAAGTTAGCTTTCCCTCATTTTTCCAAGCTGAGAGAATTGGCATCTTGCTAAAACTAATTTTCATTTGGAAATCCAAAACTTTTCACTTTGGTTTTTAGCCTTCCCCTTCATCAACATTGTGTTATAAGGTGTGAGATTTCCATTATCTTACACCCCCTCCCACCCCCTTATTTCCTTTGCTTCCATAGCCAATGTAGAGGTAGTTAGAAGGCCAACTTGCATGAGGCTTAAAATCAACATTTCCAACTTGCCATTCTTGGTAAAGGGGAAAACCCCTCTAATCCCCCACTTACTAATTATAGTCAGAACCTCATTTTTTGTCATTTTGGTTTCCTTTAAAAGCTTTAGAATTCCATAAAATAGAATTTGCTTCTATTTTACCATTTATAGCCTATTTGTAAGCCATTCTTAGCACTATAGTCATGTCTTTCCAATAGTCCACCAAATTGCCCTTCACCCTCACTAGCGAAGATTATAGCCAACAAGCCACGAGGGTCTTTGAGTGTAGGCAATCTTTGAGGATCAAAAGGCAGAGTTTTGATTTTTTTAATCATAAATGAATATTGTTATAACTTCATTTGTGCTAAAATATAGGTAGGCATGCTACTTCCATGTATTAAAGTAAAGGCCAAGAGGGAGTTTGAGCTCATACATAGGAGCGGAAAGGAGTACATCTCTTCCTCATATGACCAAATTTCCCATAATGACATCTATGCTAGCATCCTAGCCCAATTGATTACCATGGAAGAGGAAGATAACAAGCATAGCTCTAAGGCCTAATACGAAGAGGAGGATGAATATAAGGTAGAATTTAAGCCTAAAAACATCCTAGAAGAATTGTTCTAACAAACATCCCCCAAGGTCATAGCACCTTCCTCTAATGCTTTTATTTTCTCCATGGGCATGGTACCATCATCTTCCACTTCTTTCTACCCTACTATAGTGGAGCCCATGTTGGTAATAGCCATACATCATACTCAGCCAATGCCACAAACAACAAACTATAACACATCAATGTCATTTACAACACAATCATGATATATAAAATCATCAATGGTAGTTTTAACCACCATAAACCTATTAACTACTCACATGGGATCCACCATGGGACCCCAAGAGACACAAGGGTCACACACCCCTTTTATCCCATTTATGCCTCAAGTACTAGCATAGAAATCTTTTTCTTTGTTTGTTCCACAATCTACAACCATGACACAACCTTTTTCTTCCATCTTGCAACCCATAGTGAGGCCACAATCCTCATAACAAACTCCATAGACTTATGTACAAACCCCACAACCAACAAGGCCATCACAAAGCCTAGATCAAGCCTTTTAGATGATCTAGGACCTAACAGAGGAGTTGAAAAGGCTTAAGGCCTCTACCTCACAGATTTTTAAGGTTATGGATTTCTACTAGGATGATCCCATAAGTCCTGTAGTCCCACCCTTGACATTTCCTCCTAGTGTTCCTATTCCACAATTTATCAAATATAATGAAGAAGTTGATCCTAATGCTCACCTTATTACATTTTGATCTTAATGTTTACTCTTGCAACCATGGCCTCATACCATCATGAGGATTTTTCCTAAGTCTTTAACTAAGAAAGCACTTGATTGGTTATGTGCATTACCTAGAGGATCCATATCCTCTTTAGAGGACTTAGTAGCCCAGTTTGTCAACTACTTTAAGTATAACTTGAAGCCTAACATAACACTTGACCAATTCATGAAGGTCAAGTAGGGGTCCTTATAACCCATATAGAAGTTCATCCAACAATGGAATGGACTACTAAATAAAATACCAAAGCCTATAGTTAAAGCTCACTTGTTAGCCATATTTAAGGGAGCAGTTCATGAATTCATCAAGTCTAAGCTCTAATACCTTGAGTCATGGTTCCTTAGCCAAGCATTCTCTCAAACTAAAAATAGAGGATGTTATGAGGGCCAGTCATGATCTGACCTATATAGCATATAAAAATAAACACAGTCATAGAAACAAAGAAAAGAGCAAACAAAAAAATGCAATTGTAGCAACTATGACAAAATAAACAAAGATTACAAATCAAGGGTTGAAGGCCAACCCACCCAAGGCCCCTAATAATGATTGGAATAACCAATCATCAACTTTTGGGGCCACTGTATCAACAACAATTAGACAAAACTTCAAAATGAAGGAAATGTCCAAACACACTACACTACCATTAGAACCATTTGAGTTTTGTGACCAACTGTTAAAAAGTGGATGCATGCAACATAAACAAATGACTAAAGTCACTTGAAAGAAACATGAGTGGCTATGTGAAATAGCCAAGGACCCCTCTCTGGCAATGAAACATGACATGCAACTGTCTAAATACTTCAAGTTAGACCACTTCTGCCATTATCGTCAATTTCTTAGTCATGACACAAACTTCTGCCTTGCATTGAAGGATGACTTGCAAAGGATGATAGATAAGAGGAAGCCAGTTTTAGATGTTTCCAATCCATTGTGGCCACAAAACAAGTCGATGCGGGTTTACAAAGGCCCATTGAATGCTACTTATAGCCCTTATGTCATTTTAGCATTCAACATTGATAATGATCAGAGACCTACAAGAGAATCAGCCATGATTTAAGTACACCTCTATGATGAAAGGACTTCTTTAGCTTCCCATAGCTCATGAACTCCTTTTGTCATAAGAGTACCATCATGAGTTCCTTCAAGGGAACCTTTTATCATTAGGGTCCCCCAACCCTATACAACCCAAACAATCATAGCCCAACCAATAGTGCAACAACCTCATGTGATAGCTAACCTCTTCCTCATAGCTAATGGTTGACAACCACAAAACTTCAACCAAGCTAAGAAAGAAGCATAATCAAAAGCCTAACAACAAAGATGACAAGTAAAAAAAGGCATAAAAGGAAGTGGACCAACCAAATCCCACTTTGATTTTAGCTATACCAATGACCTTCTTTGTCCCAATCCTTTTAGCCAACAAGCCATAGGAGGACACAAAAGCCCATAACTAACAACAAGGAAGGTCCATGATAGCCATAGCCTAAAGCTGAAGTCTGCATTTTGGGATGCATGGAGGAAGTAAAGCACAATCAGGGTGACAAGTTCATGACTAATGATAAAAACTTCCTCAATGGAGTGAACCAAGTTAGGAAATCCATCAAGCAAAAAAAATACAACTCTAAGCTTATATGACCTGATCATGACTTCTACCACACATCTTGAGGCACTAGTCAAAATGTTGAATTTCATCCTCATTAGTGAGGATATCCTCACTAATGAGGAATCCATCCCTCATCAAAGAAGGTGAAGTCAATGCACCTTATATTTTGTGATAGAAAAATTAAATTTAATCCCCAAAATGGCAAAGTAACTACCTTTCCTTTAATCATAACCATACACATAGGAAAATTTAAAATACATCTTGTGCATGTTGATAATGAAGCTACAATTAATGTCATCCCATGCACCATCATTGAACACTTGGACCTAAATAGGTAAATACAAACTACAACCATCATAGATCTTAAGTCTTCAATTTATCAAGAGTTTTCATCAAGGGGTCTATCTACTTGGATTTTGTAGCTAAGGTGCAATCCCCAACAACCACCAATTTCTTAGTGGTAGAAGAGACACAAGGATTTAACCTAATCCTAGGAATACCTTAGTTGGCTCAATTATGATTTGTGTCCACTTCCATCCATCAAGAAATTCACCTTCCTTACGAGGGAGGTGAAATCATCATTCATGATGATAAAGTGGTTCTCTTGGTTGCCAACAATGTAGACATAGAGTAGGGCTCCAAAGTAGAGCTTCAAGAAGAAGCTCCTAGCCATGAAGAGCAAAAACCCAAGAAAGTGAATGATGGGATGCATTATGGGATGAACTTCCTTTTAACATCATAAGTGAAGGGATGGCCAATATAAGCTTGTGCAAAGTAGGACTTACTCACTTCCTAATCTTGTAAAGATTAGGAAGAATTTGCACAAGTGAAGTTTTCCATAATCGTTCCATGCCTTTAGGACCAGATGCACTAATAGCCATGTAGCCTTACTTTTCTTTTGTAGTTTATTATATCTTTTTATGCATTTTTTGTTTTACTCTTTATGTGTGTAGCCTATGCATGTAGCCTAAGTTTGCTTGCATTTTTACCTACTTGCTACAACCTTTATTTATTGTGTTATAAATACTAAAAAAGCCTTATAAATATATATATTTTTCACAACCTCATCTACTAAGATGTTAAACTAGCATTATAGTTTACTAAGACTTTAAATTGGCATTATGACCTACCATGGCCTTAAACTGGCAAAGATAATCACACAACCTAGTTCACTAAAACTTTAAATTGGCATTATGGCTCACCATGGCCTTAAACTGGCAATGTAGCCACAATTGCACAATATAACCTATGCCTATGATGGCCTAAAACTAGCAAAAATCTTGTTTATTATTACACTTATTTTTTATTAGCCATTTAATGTTATAACCAAAATGTCAACATAGCCATTCTTAGTGTTTACAACATTTACTACTACTATAGATACATACAGCCAAAAATAAAACCAAAATTTAAATTTAAAGTTAAAATATCCATAACATACATAGCCATGTCCACAATATGTGGCAAGAATGTCAAAGAATAACCACCACCTATAACATACTCTCGGCGAATTATAGCCATCAACATGAAAATAAAAACAAATAGCCAACAAGCTAAACTGATGGAGCATTCAGAGGAGGAAGTGGTGGGTTATTCCCACCCTCATTTCTGGGGCTACCAATGTCTCTTGAGGCTTGGAATGCAATAACATATATCCAGATAGTGACCCATAGCCAAAATCATGACTTAAAATAAAAGCTAAAACATAAAATGCATCAAAACTATGAGCTGTTGGTCTTGGGATGATCAATGTAGCACAAGATACTAACCAACTCCATTATGATGAGGACAAACATAATCAACTCCATTATGATGAGGAGTTGGTTAGTACCTTGTTTTTTAACTCCATTATGAAGCAAAGAAAAAAAACATTGTGACCTGTTAGAGTTAGGAAATTTAGACAAAACATCTAGTTGGAGGTGAAATTACCCTCTATGAAAAGCTCTAAGGTGTTTTTCTAAATTATTCTATGTAATTCCACAAGAAAACATTATTACAACCTTGTGTAGCCTCACATTATGGAAACACTTACCAAATTTAGACAAAACATCTAGTTGAAGGTGAAATTAGCCTCTATAAAAAGCTCTAAGATGTTTTTCTAAATTACCTTAAGCAACTCCACAAAAGCATTATTTCCATATTTGATATCCTTTATAGCCAAAATTTTATAACCCAAAACTAAGTCTTAGTCTAAATTATGCATATATTTAGAAAAAGCAAGCATAAATTTAGGAAAAAAAACATCTAAAGTATGCAAAGCATGCATAAATTTGGAAAAATAATCTAAACCATGCACAAATTTAGAAAAAGCATCATAAACTTAGGAAAAAACCCACATAGCCATGGTAAAAAACTTGCTAAAATAGAAAAAAAATTTACTCTTCATAAAAAAATAAAATTAAGCATTAGTTTTACATGTTGATAAAAGAAAAACATAAGTTATGCATATCAATAACTTTCATTTCCAAATGGTTATTGTGCTATGACCGTAATTTTGACTTATTCATATAGCCATAGCCAAAAAATTCATCAAAAATTCGTTTATGCTCTAATTTTAGTGATTTCATCATGAAAAGAATATTGAAATTATAAGCCTTATATCCATGGCCATAAAAACCAAAAAATTATAGCCATATATCCATACAACATGAAAAAGTTTAGCCAAAACTATAGCTATCAACATTTACCTCTGTTCGCGTAGGGTTGGTAAAAAATTTGTTAAAAATTTGTTTAAGCTTCAAATGAAGTGATTTCATCACCGTTTGAAAGCATAAATCAAGCCATATGCACCCATGCTTAAAAAAAATGTCAAAATATTTGCTGTTTATGTAGGAAAAATTCATCAACTTGGACAAGAATCCAAAAACAACATGAGCATCCTTATTACACATGCATAGTAAAAAATCGTAGAAGATTTGTTTTAAATCTAATCAGAGTGATTCCACCTCCATTAAAAAACTAGGGCCAAAGCCTACTCATCCATATCTAGAAAATATCCAAAACCATTATTTTTTCTTTAGAAAAAAGTCACAAAATTACGTAAAATTACAAAAGCGGCACAAACAACCTAACTGCATAACATTAGAAAAATAGCCATAACTTCATCGTTACAAATCCAAATTAAATGAGACAACATCCATTAGAAAGCCTAAATAAAGGGGTATGAATCCATAACCTTCAATTTCACAAATATATAGCTGTTCATCTAGTAAAAAGATACACAACATTATTTTCTTTTTCATGCCAAAACTTCAAAAACCTCAAAACCTAGATTTCATATACCCATGGAAATAGTCAAAATAGCCAAAACCATTGAAACCCATTAAAATTTACATCAAAATAATGAGTATTATTTTTAAAAAAATTTAATTTAACAAATCCTAATACCTAGATGTGAAAAAATGGCCACATCCCAAAATTTTGGGAAAAAAGCATGAAATAATAAGCCCTATTTTCAAAATAGAATCTAGAAAAGTTAAAGCAATGAAATGACTATAGATTTTCATAGAAGCAGCTAAAATAGAAGGTTGGATTTCATGAAAATTATATTTTAATCCCTCCACTAGAGTAGATCTTGAACAAATGTCCTTAACACATAGGAAGCAAGAAAACTAAAAAAGCCATAGGAAACAAAGGCAAAAATAGGTAGAACTACCTACCTTGGAGCAACAATAGAAGAGGCTTGAATCAAGATGGACTTGGATAATTCTTCTAGCTCCTAGACATGTTCATCCACCTTCTAGATCATGGGGTTCCTACTCTTTTCTCCATGTTACTTGGGGCCATGGGAGGCTCAACGCTGAGTGTAGCTAGAAAAGTAGAAGGATGAAGGTTCTAAGTTGAGTATTGGAAGGATGAAAGGCTTTCACACTGAAATAAAATTTCTTCTACCATATAACACTCTCCCAAAGCTCTCCTCCAATGTGCTATTGGTGTAGAATGATAGTTATGATCAAAACTTGCAAAATCTAAACATATAAAACTCCTCTAAAACCTAAATGCACACCTTGAAACCCCATCTACTAATTTAGTGCACCATAACTCCAAGTGCACTAAAGTGCAAAAGGGGAAATGTCTAGTTCACATTTATTTTTGGTGGGAAACATCTTTGCTTTCTAAAATTTTAAAATTTTAAACTATGGGCCCCACCATACACCTTCTCTCTTGAACAAAAATTGTATCAACATTAAGATGTTTTCCAATTTTGACACTTAGAACCATATTGAAACCATAACTTCCATGCATCCATGCTTGGAATACCATTCCCAATGTGGAAACATGGTTCCTATTTTGCAAATTCGTTAAAACACAACTATTTTGCTATTTTTAATGAAATCTTACACTTTTCAACCTTGGGTTCCCAAAAGTAGGTGAGACATGAATGAAGTTAGATACCATGGGTTTCCATGCTAAGGCAATAGTACCTAGTATGAAAGAAGAGGGTAACATCCATTATTACCCTCCAAACACCCATCTAGCCCATGTTTAACCCTAAAGTGGGCACCACATGACCTAGAACCCCTCCAAGCATCTCCAGCAACCTCAAAACTCCAATAAACCTAGTTGAAACTGGTCAAAACTAATCGAAACTTGGGATTTGGTCTTTTCCATGCTTGGAAAGACTACATGCTGGCACTTAGACATCTCCAAACTGATGGATCTTGACACTTAGTGATGGGAAGCGATATCGCGTAGGCGATATCGCATTGACCGTGATATCGCGGCTTTTCCCGCAATATCGCAGCACGCCCCGCCAAATCTATAGATAAGAGGCGGCTCTCCCTTGTTTTTCCATCTAGATATAGACCCTTAAAGAAACTATGGCATTTTTACCTCTCCAGAGATAGAATAATTTCCATGTACCCACAATAGGAGTCTCAAAGTGAATGGATCTTTATTCGAGCAAATATTATACCTGAGCACATGTTTGTGTACAAAAATAAAGATGAACTTTTGGATAAACCTTGCAGTGCATGGACTAAGATAAATAGGACTTTAATTAATGTTAAATGATTATATGATTTATTAGTTAATTAATCTTTCTCAACCCTCAACACTCCTAGCTAAGTGCATTCAGTACAACCACTTCGAGCATGTGCGTTACGCTTGGTCATCCCAGTAACAAATAGCATTTGCTAATCCCAACAGCGTTGCATTGGTTCAAGGTGTGAAATGGCAAGTGGGAACTAATACTGATGCTAGTTTAATTAAAGCTTAGTTAGTTAAAGTTAGTTATTTAGTCTCTTCACCCTTTTCCTCATTAGCATAGGTGATAAAAGAGAAAAGATATAAAAATCACATACCTCAAGTTCACTTAACCATACAACCGTGACAATTACAAGTGAACTTGGGAAGACAACAACTGATTAACCTTAGGTGTTCCATAAGGCGTGTAGGCACTTAGTCCGCAGATTTTGACTAGATCGCGTGTGTAATTCTCTTATTCGTATGGTTGAGTATAGGGGTACCTCGCCACTCATCACCCAGCATTAGCCATCGACACCAACAACCATGGAGGTTGACATGCATCATCAATTAACTATTGATTTAGCCTAGATCTAACTTTCTTAGTTGGAGGAGATTACTTCCATAGTAAGCCATCCACCCTTAGCATGGATGAAAGGGGCGAAGCCTAACAACTCCCTCATGACCTTTAAAATGATTGAATTTTACCATTAGGTAGTGATGGCCAACACCAGCAATCATGTAGATACTCATTCATGGTCAAATTCATCATAAAAAGCTAAAAATTCCTTCCCCAAAATTTCCACATTGAGCATGAAAGTCCCAACATGGAAAAATGGGGAGAAGCCAAGAAACTACTTAATAGCTCTTGAAACAACCAAATTTTGACATCAGGTATCAGCAATCAATGCTAGCAATCTTAGAAGCCTACATGCATGACTTAAAGTGACCACAAATAGTCAAAAAGCTTTTCCCCCAACTTGTTATGTTAAGAATGGAAGCTCCAACATGGAAAAAGGTGGGGAACACTAAAAACCACTCATCAACATTCAAAACAATAAAATTTTAACACCAAGCATTGATAATCATCACTAGCAAACTCAAGGACCTACATGCATGACTGAAAATGATGGAAAAAGGGAAAGAGATATTTCCCCCTATTTTTCCATGTTGGGCATACTATCCCTAGCATGGAAAAATAGGGAGAATCTCAATACCACTTGGAAAACCTACAAACTAATCAGTTTAACCTCCAAACCCTAGTCCTTGACCTCAATAACCCCAGAGGTATACATGCATGGTCAATTGAAGTTAAAATTGGGCTAGATCTAAGTTTTATGGTGTTTCCATATTGGGGATCCCCCCTTGCTACCTAGTATGGAAATTAAGGGAAAGACTCATTTGTGGTCCATAAATACCTTAGAACAACATTAACTAAACTTACATGTGCTCTAGGACCTTGCTGACATACTCTTGAGACTTCAAACTTTAAGAAACTAATGTCAAATGGTGAAAAAATGATTTCCCATAGCTTTCCACACTAGGCATTCTAGTCCCAATGTGAAAAAAATGGGTGAAGCCCAAATATTCTTAAAATTACATAAAATTATCAAAATTTGACATGAAACCCTAGTCCTTGACCTTGGCAAACTTGAAGGCTAACATGCATGATCAATTGAGGTAAAAATTATCCCAGATCTAGGATTCAAGATTGTTCCATGCTAGGGATCCTTTCATCCATGTTGCCTAGCATGGAAACACAAGGAGGAACCTATTTGGAGCTCCTAAATACCTCAAAATGACATTAAATAACCTTACAGGCACTCTAGAACCTTGGTAACAACCATTGTATCCTTCAAACCTTAAGAAATTAATCCCAAATGGTCAAAAGATGGTTTTCCCTAGGTTTCCACACTAAGCTTCCTAGCTCTAGTGTGGAGAAAATGGGAAAGCTTTCAAACCATCAGGAAGCACTCAAAACTACAAAATTTTGACATGGAGACATAGTCTTTCACCTTAGTAACTCTAGAAGGTAACATGCATGGTCGATTGCAACACAAATTAACCTATCTCTTTGATTCTTTCTTCTTCAATTCTAGGGTAACTCCCCTAGTGTGTAAACAAGGGGACAAAGATACTTTTCCACTTTTAATTATAAGATGCCACTCTCTAAAGCCAGATATCTATGCCAAAGACGCCCAATATGTCATAGCCTTAAAATTTTGCTTGTCTGACCCCATTTCAAACCTTAAAAACCTATTCCCCCAATTCTTCCACGCTAAAGTAACTTTGACAATGTGAAAACATGGAGGAAGATCTTAGGTATGCTTAAACAGTTTTCAAATGCATCCAAAATCAACTAGAAACTTGCAAAATCGAAGTCTACAGCTCTACGTGCCTAGAAACCTATTCAAAGTACTCCTAAATCACTTTGAATTCATAAAAATAATGTCCCCTTATTTTTCCATGCTAGGGATACTATGGTCAACATGGAAAAAAGAGGGGAAGCCATTTTTCTATGTTATGACACTCAAAATCAACTCAAACTCTCTCAAAATGAAGCTAAAGGATGTACAGCCTTCAAATTTGGATCCAAGCTACCTATTTGATCAATTTTGACCCCATTTTGGCTTGAATCTTGGTTTTTCATGTTAAACCCTCTTTCTTCCACATTGTCCAGCATGGAAACAAATGGGGAAGACTTCAAGACCTACTTGTTGGCCTTTATAGACCTCTGGAGTGCCCAATTTTGATGGATCTAACCCTATGTTACCTTGGGAATGTCTTGAAATCTCAATTTATACCTCTAATAATTCCAAAACCTATTTTCCTTGGTTTCTATGTAGAGTATCACTATTTCCATGTTGAGCCTAGAGTGAAAGCCTCAAAACACTTAATTTTTAAGTCCAAACAACCCAAAAATAGCCTTGATTGATTCTTGAACTCACTAATAGCCTTGTAGCCTCAAAATATGGCTTGCTAAGGACTAAAACTGGAAAAAACTAATCATTTTTAACCTATATTAGTGAATTTTACCATATATAGCTTGTTTTACTTGATTTTTTCCTTATTACGTAATGTTTTGGCTTGTTTTTGAACTTGTGTTGCCTTGTTAACCTTATTGACCTTATATGGACTTTATACAACCTTATTTGTTATTTATTTGCCTTTTTATAGCTTTATTCGCCTTTGTTTTACCTTTAAATGGTATCAAATAGTGGGGTTCAACCTTCTCTAACCATCATTTAATACCATATAACCATGGCCCGCTAAGGCCTTAAATTGGCATTGTAGTCCACCAAGACTCTAAACTAGCATCATGGCCTACTAAGGCCTAAAACTAACAAAATTATAATCTTTATTGACCATTTGTAGCCTTTTTTCTTATGTTTCCCCTAGTTTGACCTTTACTTGACCTTTGTTGGCCTTTATTGCACTTTGTCAAATTGTCCTTACCTCATTGATGATGTTGGATGGCATTAATTGCATTAGATTTGCATGTGTTTCAATAATTTTATAGCATTTTACCATTATTTATTCACTTTTACCTAGGTGCCACTTAACATGCTTTTTGTTGACATGTATGATCAAGAATATGAGTACTTGAGAGAAAACCAATTTACCTTTATGTCTACATGGACCTCACAATGATGTTGAACAATGTATCGACTTTGATTGCCTAAATCATGAGCTTGAGAGTTTGGTAGACCACATAACCTCAATAGAGAAACCTCTAGAATGGCCTAAAAACCTAGTTAAAACCCTTGACATAGAGGCAAGAGTCATAACTGAAGACTCTTTGGTTAAGATTCCTCTCACAACACACAGTGGTGAGGAGAAAACCCTTAAACTAAGTTCCTCACTAGAGCCTCAATATGCTTAAGACATCACCAAGATCTTACAAAGCAACATTAAAGTGTTTACCTTGTCATATGAAGACATGATAGGCCTAGATCCATATCTAGTTTAGCACAACATCATACAAGACCATAGCATTAGACTAGTTAAGCAAAAAGTGCACAAAATTAGACCTAATTTGGCCTTGGAAGTTCATGATGAAATTTCAAAGCTCTACCAAGTAGGTTTCATTAGGGCTATCGGTTACATAGAATGGGTATTTAAGATAGTTTTAGTCCCTAAGGAAAATAGGAGTATTCATATTTGCATTGATTTTTGAGAAATAAATAAAGCAACTATCAAGGATGACTTCCCTTTACCTAGTATTGATCAAGTTATTAATACTATGACTAGACATGCCTTATTGTCCTATATGGATAGATTCTAGGGGTATAACCAAATTAGGATCAACCTAGAGCACCAACTTAGCATGACCTTCATGACCCCATGGGGTAGTTTTTGTTATACTATGATACCCTCTAGCCTTAAGAACATCAAAGTAACATACCACAGAGCCATGACCTATATCTTTAGCAATTACATGCTAGGTTTGCTTAATGATTATGGAGATGACATAGTTGTGAAGTTGAAGATAGCCAATAAGCATGCTAATGACCTAGAGCTTGTGCTTAAACAATGCCTCAAATATGACCTTAGACTTAATCCTAAGATGTGTATCTTCGATGTCAAGACCGGTAATATGCTTGGCTTTGAAGTGCCTAAAGCTTGGATACGTGTCAATCTTGATAAGTTTAAGGCCATATCCAAATTAGCAATGCCTACCAACCTTAAGGAGCTTTGGGAATTACAAGGTTGATTATAGTTTATTCGAAGGTTTATCACTAGGCTTATGGATAAGTTACAGTCCATGCAACACTTGCTTAAGAAAGGAGTTTACTATGAGTGGATGACTCAATGCCAAGAGGACTTTAAAAACCTTAAGTAAGAGTGGACATAAATTTCAATAGTCTATCTTCCATAAAAGGGTAAACTATTTTACATTTATCATGTCATCTCTAATATATCCATTTCCTCTCTTCTTTATCAAAAATATGATGATAGAGCAAAAATGCATGTATGTTGTCTTAGACATGTGGTAGTAGCCCACAAGACCCGATACGCTAAGGTGGAGAAGTATT
The DNA here is from genome assembly GCA_015680685.1 of Gnetum montanum. NCBI lineage: Eukaryota > Viridiplantae > Streptophyta > Gnetopsida > Gnetales > Gnetaceae > Gnetum > Gnetum montanum. The sequence continues at coordinate 30,007 of MNCI01023340.1, read as the reverse complement.
ATCTAGCACTAGTATTTTCTTTGAAGAAATTAAGACACTACCTCTTTAGAAGCCAAGTCAACATCATTTGCAAGGACAACAAACTCAAATCCATAATGACCAACATCTATGAAAGTAACCGTATAGCCCAATGGAAAGCCATAATTTTGGAATTTGACCCTCATTACATCTTTCAATCCTCAAATAAAGATCAAGTTATAGCAATAGAACTCATAGTTTCACCTATTGATGACCAAGTAGCCATAAATCCTAAATTCCTTCATGAACACATTAATGTAGTTATCCAAGTGCCTAAGGGTTATGAGGTGGTCATGCACTTTGATAGAGCTTCAAATACCCATGGGGCCAATGTAGCTACCATTGTAACATTTCCATTTGGTGAGATCTAATCCTTCACCTATCATTTTGGTTCCCATGTACCAACAACATAGTAGAGTATGAAGGTTTGATTAAAGGGATGATGGTAGCTTGTATCCTAGAAATTAGATGTTTAATGATTAACGGTGATTCACAACTCATGGTTAACTAAGTGACCAAAGTTTATGAATGCAAAGCTAAGAACTTACAACCTTACTATAACCTAGGGAATTAGTTGTTATAACAACCNTAAGAACTTACAACCTTACTATGACCTAGGGAATTAGTTGTTATAACAACTCACAAACATTGATATCCAACACATACCTTGAAACAAAAATGTCATAGTTAATGGAATTACAACATTAGCCCTTAATGTGATGCAAATGTATCTAATAAGTTGCCCATCTTTATCGTTCATTGTGCTACTCCCATTACAAAAAACACTAAGGATACATTTGTAGCCATCATTCATACTACTCCTCCCAAGGAGTGGTATGATGATATCAAATTTTACCTTATGCATGGTAAATCATCACAAGGACTAGCTACTACTCAAAAGGACACCATATGTAAGCAATTGAAGTCGTATGTCATTGTAGGTGATAACACATTATGTCAATGATCCTATGATGGCATACACCTAAAGTGCTTGGGTAAAACCATAGTTAGAACAATCCTAGAGGAAGTCCATGAGGGTATTTGTGGAGGACATATAGGACCTAGAGCTATGGCTACTAAGATTAGATGGTTCAGCTACTATTAACCCCATATAAAAAATGACTTCCTATAGAAGGTTAACCATTGTGACACATGCCAATGATATAGCAACCTGATACATGTATCATCAACTAAGATACACATCACTTAGATAACATGGTTGTTTCAATGATGAGGGGTGGATATCAATGGATCCATAATGCCTAAGTCTTTTGCAGGGCATAGCTTCATCATCATCGCAACCAAATACTTTACAAATTGGGTTGAGGCTATTCCCCTAAGAAAGACTACATCTAAACAAGTTTGCAAAATTCATCCTAGATAACATCAGAGCCTATTTTGGCATACCCATGGCCATAGTTATAGATAATGGATCATAATTTAGTAGCCATGAAATGAAATATTTCTATCACATCCTAGGTATCAAGCATTCTTTCTCATTACCCTACTACCCTCAAGCCAATGGACAAGCAAAAGCAAGCAACAAAGCCATCATTAACTTACTTAAAAAGATGCTCAAAAATAGCAAATGCAAGTGGCATGAATGGCTTATCCATGTACTATGGGCATACAAAAAAACCTATTGCATGGGAACCAATATGACCCCTTATATCTTGGTTTATGGTTCTAAAGCTATTTTACCTCTTGAATTATAATGCCATCGCTCTGAGTAGCCTTGATAGACTTCATCAATGATGAGCAAAATAAGGAGTTGTAGATGGCAATCCTAGATTTGGTGGAGGAGTCGCATATGTAAGTGCTTGCCCACATTGAGAACTATCAAGAGAGTTAGAAGTGGCAACATCACCATGAATTGATCATGTGCAAGATAAACAAGGATGACTTAGTTCTCAAAGCCATCCACAAGCATGTAGACAAGTTCTCAACCAACGGGGAAGGACCTTTCCTTGTCACCGAAGCCTATGGAAATAATGCATTTAGAATAGCCAACATGGATGGGAATGAGCTAATCAAGCTAGTCAATCATTCCTATCTAAAACCATAATACATGTAGTCAATGATCATTGACAAGAAAGCCTACTTTCAATGGTTTTCTATGACCTTAAACTAGCAACATGCCCTACTAGGACCTTAAACTGGCACCATGGCCCACCACAGCCTTAAACTAGCAACTTTGGTAACCTACATAACCTAATTCTCATGTGGCCTATATGCATTGTAGCATTATAATATGCAGTAGTGTTTTGTATTCTTTGTTGGTGCCTCTCAGGTCAATCCTCTAGGCACCAACAAAGAGGGACCATTGAAGCAACACAAAAATTTGCATGTTATAGCCAATCTTCATCATGTAACTTTCACCCCATGAAACCCAAGATAAAAATTCATTGTAAATGTGAAGACTATAATCCACAATGGGAAATTTCACATGCTTTATACTTTTGGGACTAAAAAATGTCTTATAAGTGGTTCAAGCCTCATTCCCTAGGTGAAAAATGTTACCTAGTGTCTATATTAAGGCTTGGTGGGGGGGGGGGCTCAAAAAAGGTAATTTGATAGGTTTTATGGAGGGTATATACTCTTCTACACTGGAAACACATGCAGGGGGTAAATCTCACCTACCCCCATCATGAAAGGATGGGGGTTTCAGAAACTTTCCCTCTTCAACATGGAGACCACATGCATAGCTTGAAAACCTTCCCACTTTAGCATGGAAGTTTTCTCCCAATGTGGAGTCTTCACCCCTAGCATTTAAAATTGCATCCCCTGGTGTGAAGGCCACCATAGCCAAATTTCAATGCTTCATGAACTTCAACATTGACTAACCACTTTAGCAAGCATCATGAAGAGCTCATCATGGAAAATTCATCTCCAACGTGGAAGATGTATCTTGGTTACTATTTATAGTTTAGGGAATGGCCATGGGGAGAAGCACTTGCTATGTATAGTAACCAACCAGATTTGGGCAACCATCTCACCTAAATTTGATAGCCAATTTGTAGCCAAATCATAGCCATTTTGTAGCCCCATTCATGGTCCAAAGAACCTATAAAAAGCAATCTCAAACACCATTTCTAGGTTTCACAATTTTTCAAATAGTTCAATAGTTTTTTCTCAAGGTTGGAATTTTGGCACTCAAATACATTGAGTGCACAAGTAATTCTCCAAGCACTAGTTCCACACTTGGGACATTCTTAGGCACTCAAAAGCTCTTGCAAAATTCCATAATTGAATTCTCTTGAACCCTAGTGTGAAAACATTACAGCCTTGAGACTTGTGAACATTTGGTGTCAAAGCTACATTTCTGGAACTTCCAATCCCTAGCATGAAGCAATCTAATAGCCAAATTTCTTACTTTTCTCACCCCTAGTAGTGACCCAACTTGTAGATTTGAGGTTTCAATTGAGAAGGTTTGATAGCATCAGGAGTGGTTTAGCATCCAAATCTTGAAGCAGATCACATCGGCTTCAATGGGCTTTGAACTCTTGTATAAGCAAACCCTCTTTTTTCTCATCTAGGCACCATTTGTACATATTTCTCTAACTTACACTTTATTATTTCTTAATAAAGTTTTAAATTTTGTATTTTTTATATGAAACATATTTTTTTATTATTTGTACATTATTTAAGATCTACTATTACTTTTACATTCCATTTCATTTTATTACCGTGCTTTGCATTTCTTGAGTCCCTAGTTGGTCTGTCAAACTGGCCAAGGCATTCCAAATCCCACTTTTTCTCATAGAGGCTCTAGGGATTTGTGTGTTGAAGAACTGTTGCACTAAGGATCTTTGATTTTTCTAGAAACCTGGGTTTTTAGTTCCAACAACACCCAGTCATGTTAGGCCTCAAAATTAGTATATGCACATATACAAAGGTCTCTTAAATGATAATGATAGCTTGTATACCATAGTGACATTTGATGTTCACAATGATCAAAGGCATGTGAAAGAACCATTTGTAATTAGGGTGCCTCCTCTCAACAAAAGGAGCCATTTAGCTTCTATTAGCTCAAAGTACCCATTTATTATAAGGGTACCATCACTAGCACCCCTCAAAGAACCCATTGTGATTAGGGTGCCTCAACCCTCTACAACACAACATTCCCCAACAGCAGAACAATCCCCTATGGTGGCCCATGTAATGTCTTCTTCCTCACAACCTATTAGGGATAGTAAGAAATTCCCAACCAAACAACAAAAGAAGGCTACATAGAAAGCCAAGAACAAGGACAATAAGTAGACAAAGTTAGGAAATAAATTAGACCCATCAAATCCCACCCCTATTTAATCTATTCCCATGACTTTCATAAGCCATGCTACTTCAACTAGTGAACCATGGGAAGAACCAAAACCTAAAGAGGAGAACTAAGAGGCTAGATCACAGCAACCACCCAAAGATGAAGTTTGCATTTTGGGACGTATTGAGGAAGTCAACCACAACAAATTAACAACCAATAATAAGTATTTCCTTAATGCGATGGAATAGGTTAAACAATCACTCAAACAAAAGAACATAACTTTGAGCTAGTATGACCTAGTCATGACTTTTTCTGCCCATTGCGAGGCACTAGTTAAGATGTTGACCTCCATTCCTACTAGTGAGTACATCTATGCTAACGAAGAGTCTATCCATGTAGTCATGGTATCCTCTTCACCCAAAGAATCGAAGTCAACATCGTTGGTGTTTCATGATAGTGAAATCAAGGTAAATCCCCAAAATAAAGAAGTAACTAAGGTTCCTTCTTTTATAACCATATGCATTGGCCAATATAAAGTACATAGGGTACATGTAGATGATGAGGTGGTAACCAATGTCATACCCTATACCATTGTTGAACACTTGGGCCTAATTGAACAAATGCAACACATCGTGACTGCAATCTTTAAATCTTTTAACCAATCAAAGGTTGCAGTCAAACATTCCATTTCTTTAGATTTCATGGTATGGGAATAGTTCCCCACAATGGTCAATTTCTTGGTTGTAGAAGAAGCACTATGATTCAACCTCATCCTGGGAAGATCTTGGCTATCCCAAATGTGGGTTGTGTCTTCATCTATTCACCATGAAATCCACCTGCCTTACAATGGAGGTGAAATTGTTACCCATGGCAAAAGCATTGTCCCCTTAGCTATTAACAATGTTAATGTAGTGCAAGGGTTCAAAGTGGGATTTTAAGTAGAAACTCCTACCATTGGCCACAAAATTGAAGAAAATGATGTAAGTAAAGAAATAGAAACAAATATCAATGAAACTTTGTATGTGCCATGGGAAGAATTACCCTTCAACATTGTTAGTGAAGGTTATAGAGAATATAAGCTTATACAAAACAAACCATACAATTTCCTAATCCATTAAAGATTAGGAAACACTTGCACAAGTGATACAAGCTCCTAATTCTTCTCATACCCTATGCGTTTGTAGCCATGTGACTTTATAACATTCATAGCCTAATAGCTTGGTTTACACTTGTTAGTATCATTTGTCTTAGGTTTAAATTTAAATTTGTAGGTAGCTTAGAATTTATTTTATTTTTGCTTTTTTTTAATAAAAAACATTTACTTTTACATTCTTTACAATTTGTTAAGACCTTAAACTAGCATCATGGTCTGCTAAGATCTTTAATTAGCATCATAGCCTGCCATGGCCTAAAACTAGCAAACAATTATTATAACTCATTTTTGTTAATGCTTACAACTTTCTTTATTAGCCATTTCAACTATCTATCACATTTAGCAAACATATCCTTAGAACATAGATCATAAAGTAGCATCGCCACATATAGAAAATCATAACTCTAGAATGTTATAGCTAGAATTCAAATTTATATTTAAAACCAAAAAGAAGAATGTTCATAATAACATAACCATGGTCACATAATATGGGAAAGATGTCCAAACAACAAAATGTTAAATAATAAACTATTTTGGCTAACACTATCCATACATCAAAGAATCACATCAACTAAAATAAGCATAAAAGAAGTAATTAACGAAACTATGGTGCATCTAGTGAAGGAGCTAGATCATCATCTTTATCCCCACTATTGGAGCTACTGATATCTTCTAGTTCTTATAACATGACAAGACCAAAACTGATTAGCAATCAATAAACATCAAAATGAAAATTAATGAAATTAAAATTAAATGAACTAACTTGAGATGGTTCTAGAGCCATAAGTTCTATGGGAAAAGTTAGAAGACTATCCTCTAGATGGTGGAGAAATTCCTCTTTAGATAAGTGGGTCCAATCCACATCCCCAAGATCAAGACATGTAAGGATGTTAATCTTGTCAACATTGATTCATGAAGGAGGCTCATGCAAAAATGTGACTGAGGTTACCTTCCCTAAGGTAGTAGTGATTTGATGAGTAGGAGAAGTATCTATAGTCAAATTGTTAGCAAATATCTTATAGACATCCCCTGATTTAATTCCCATCATAAATAGCTCTAGCTTCTATCACTTAATAGACTCCTCCTATAGCCACTTAAGGTAAGCATCTCATTTAGCCTTATAGATCCTCTTTTGGTTCTTTTGTTTACAATCCCACCAAGAACCCAAGCATGATAGTCCTTCCGCTCACTAGCCTTGCAATTGATGAGATCGATCTGAAGCTTTTGTTATACAACTTCTCTAGCAAGGAGAACCTTTCTTTGAAGTGAATTCTAATAGCAAGACCATAGTATCCCCTTAGTGTACAAAGATTCTTTGTTGCTTACCTAAGCCTCTATGAAGTCTTTACAGTCCCTAAGATTTTTTACCTCATCTTTAAAAAAAAATTTCTTTTCCATTAAGGCTATGACTTATTCCCATAGGAACTCATTAGAACTTCAACATTCCCATAAAGACTTAGCACATGAGAGTGCACATCAAGTGGCACCCTTATATGTGGGACATTTTCCATGTCAGAAGGTAAGGAAGGCAACACATTGATCTTTACTAGCTTTTTAGGATCCCATCTTAGATTAGGCACTGTAACTAACAAAAAAAATCAATTAACAATGAAAAATACATCACTAAGAAAACCAAGTAACAAATTAAAAACATAAGAGGCAAAATGAGTTAAAAATTTTACTGATCTTAGGAGCTATATGTTGTAACTGGCTAATCATATCTTCAGCTACACCCCACATAAACTCTAGTTTATCAAGGGTTTCTTCCCATGGTTGCATACAGAAGGTAGAAGTGGTCACTTCTTCCTATGGCTCTTGAGCTACAACAAGCATAATGAATAACCAAAAGATCATGACCATTATTAAACATGAGTCAATGAAGCATAGCAAGTACAATGGTTAGAACTAAAAACCACAAGTACTTAAAAAGTCATCTAATATGGTGATAGGAGGTTCCCTCATTTGTGGATCCTCTAGCATAGCATCAAAGTGTTCCATAGGAGGAATAGGAGGTAAGTCATCATTTTGCACCTCATCATCATTATAATGACTTAATATCTCCTCTTCTTGACATTGTAGCTCGTCCTCTTCTCAACACCTCCACTCCTCTTTAGCAATGGTTGCTACTGTTATAGCCTCCTGATCTTGTTTCTTATTTATAAGAGGCATCAACCATGACACATAGGATAGCTTAGCACATCATGAGAAGCCACAAATCAATCACAATACATGAACAAAGTAACAATAGAGAATTGAATGGCCAAAATACATACATATAATTTTAGCTTGCATCCCTCTAATCTTGATGATCATCTTTTTCTTAGGAGGTTCTCCAACCACTAGCACTTGTTGTGCTACTGAAGGCCTCTTAAGTCTCTTCTTGGCTATACCCTCAGCCTTTGCATGTAATATCTAAACCTTCTTAACATTGGTTAAAATGGTGAGAGGCTCAACCTTCATGCTATCAAGAAATCTACAACATTTTCCATCAAGGTCCTTGGTAGTGACAAATAATGATTCATCTATGGCTTCTTATGGATCTTGGGCCCTGTTGGTTGAAGCAATAAGCTTCACCTAGGCCTATTAAATTGGAATGGATCTTGGGCAATCCATCATCCATCCTTTCAAACTACCAAAAGTTCTATGAACCTCCACAAGTAAGTTGCAAAGAGAGCAAAATGCACATGGCACTTCGTGGTAACATTCTCATGGAATTTTTGGACTTTCAACCGAAGCCCAAAAGTCAAGCGTACATCTTAATTAAATCAGGTTTCCTCAGTAAGTACCTACTTCATGGCCCAAGCCTATTCCACACCCAAGATCTTCCCCTAGGATAATAACTTAGGAAATGCCTGAGATTGGAACAAGGGATACATCTCTCTAATCAATGATGATTTGGTGTCTCTTAGAGGGTATCCCTCACTACCATGACAAGTGTATAACCACTCTTCCACTTCTTTCCAGTGATCCACCTCCTTCCCTTCTTTAACAATAACAGACATGTCATCATTTGGGACACCAAAGAGGTCATTGAATGTGGATGGGTTAATGTCTAGAACAACAATCACATCATGAACACAGGTGATGAACCTCTAAATTCCTTGGTTAAAGGATTTTAAAATGTTTCATATTTCTATAGTGGGAACAATTGAGCTTGGGGCCATGAAGAGGCCAAACATGCTCACATGGATTACCCTTGTAAGTATAGCATTAGGTGCTTGATTTGATAACCACTCCTGTGAGGATTCATCTCATCAAACTTAAGGAGCAAGTTCTCTTTTGTATGTCTTGAAGTGATAACTATAACTTCAGTATATGCAGTGACCATTACAAAATAGTAAAAGATACCTTTTTAGCCTTTGCATAGGAGTAACAAATTGCATGAAAAACAAAAACCAAAATAGCCTAATAACCATATAAATAGAAACACATTAGCATAAAAACAACAAATTAATAACATTTACTTCACTTATATGACTCAAGCTCATAAGAGCCCTAGGTTGTGGGTCAAAGTCTAAATCATCAAGAGATGGGCTCACCCACTAGCTATCTATGCTCCTGTTTGCTAGGCATCTCTTGTAAGCCTTAAGGTGATGTCCAATACTACTCTCAAGGTTCCCATGCAATTGCTCCAACACTAGAAGCCTCATGTTTGGGCTCTTAGTGAACACCTCTATAGCTGTGTGAGCTAGGAGAAAGAGGTTATCAGCCTTGATTTGGCCTTGATCATCAATCCTCAACCTGCAAGCAAGTAAAACAAGAAATCATATATAGTTATAACTTGAAATGCATAATAGCAAATAAAGAATAACCAAGATAACAATATTGCTTATCTCTCTATGTGATAGATGATGCCTAGAGGGTTTTGGAACCACATATGAGCATGATAGCCCACTATCAAGGTATTGTTCAAGTTATACTATCCAAATATTTGAGATAATTTATCAGTGCCCATAGTAGTCAGGTCGTCACATGTTTTTCCGTTTGCAAAAGCATCAAGTTTATCCATGATGAATTTCATAATTAAATTGGAGGATCTAGGCAGGATGGCATCCACAATTGTTGTTGCTACCTCAAACTTCAAGTGTGACCAAACTATCATACTATAGTTTTGGAGTAGGTAGGCTAGGAAGCTTGAGGTCCCCTTCCTAAGCCATACCCCATGATGATCCCACTCCATGTCAAGGTTTGGGCACTTAGGTGTGGACATGTTGATGCAGCATAACAACCCCACCATCTCTATCACTACTAGGATAGATTTCAAGAAGACCCTTAAACATTCAACAACAATGGTTATAAACATAGAAACTTAAAACCAAAGCCCTACAACCATTAAACATAAAAAAACACTTATATAAAATTTGAAACACTTTACATAAAATGACAGTTTAGAACTAAAACTATAACAATGACAACCAAAAACATGAAAATGACAGTTTAGGACTATAAACATGTAAAATGACAGTTTAGAACTAAAACTATAACAATGACAACCGAAAACATGAAAATGACAGTTTAGGACTATAAACATGAAAAACGAATTGGAGCACCTAAACGTAAAGTTGCAGTGGAGAAAAGAGGAAGAACAAAAATAACACGAGAAAAACAAAGACAGAACAGAAGAGAGGAGAATAGAGAGGAGAGGAAAGGAGAGGAGAGAAGGGAATTTCATGTTATTGATGAGGCTCGAGGCGGAGCAGTAGCATTATTGCCGGCTCCTCCTCCTCCTCTCCTTACTGGCTCCTCCTCCTCCTCTCCTTATTGTCACAGCCTGTGCTACTGCCATATCCACTGTTATTGGCTCATCCCTCTGCACTTAACAATTCTTCTTTTTTCCTCCCTTCCTTTGGCATTCCGCGCTTCACAATTTTGAATGTGATCAAATCTATTCATGCGCAGGATTTGGTTCATCATATGCTCTGCTGCAACCCACCAGCATTTTCAGCAGTTTTTTCGGGCCCGAGTTCATCCACTGTCATCGTGATCTTGGAACAAAGAGGGCAATGATGGAATTTCTGTGTGAATGTTGAGCCACTGCCTTTCCCCCCTTGTGGTGTTACCGTTGGATTTATCATCTGCAAATGCCGGAATTAGGCGAGTATTGACGGTCGGACCAGTGTTTTTGCTATAGTTGGAGATTGGGTATTTTCGTTGCTTTTTTAGTTAATGCTTCCTCCTGTGCCTTGGCTGTCTGTCTTTCTTCTATGCTGGGTGTCTGTGTCTGTTTTTTTCCCCTTTCGTGTGTGGGCGGGTTTTAAAATTTTCCTGTTCGGTGCAGCTGTTCCGGATTTGTCGAGATTGCACAAACCCAGATAAATTGTTGGTATTGAATGCTCTCCTCATCGTTGCTGAAGAATAAGAGAAAGGCAGGAAACGGAACGGACCGAGATTAGCGAAAGGCAGCAAGCGGGAACGGACCGAGATTTTGCCATTCCACGGTAACAAGAAGAGCGAAAGGCAGGAAGCAGGAACAGACCGAGCTTTTGCCATTCCACGGTAACAAGAAGAGCTGCCATTCTTTCCTTTCTTCTTCTTCTTTTGTTTTTCGGTGTGCAAGTATTGTGTGTTTTCTTTTTCTGGCGTGTTTTTCTTCCTTTCTCAATTTGTGGATGGGTTTGACAGAAATGACGAGTTTCGAGGTCAAAAAGGAGAAGGATGTTGAGGAAGCGTACTGGATGCTGCAGCAGCAACAACTTCAGCATTATGAAAATTACTGCAAAACGGAACAAGTTTTTGATTCCCAACTTCCTTTTTGTTTGTACTGTTCTTCTTCATTGGGTGACAATCAGCATTATGAAAATTACGGTAAAAGGGAACAAGTTTTTGATTCCAACATCCGCCTTGCTGGTACTGTTCTTCATTGGGTGACAACGATTACTATAGTATGTTTGAAGGGTTGCCGTCCTGGGCGGCAACGAGTTTATTTTACCCACTTTGCCAGAATCACCTCGACCTCAAGTGTCTAAATCCTTCGGATGCACCTGTAGCTGCAGGTAATTCGTTTTTTTTCCCCAAAATTACTCTATTTATTGGTTTCTTCTGAAGCATAACGTATTCTTAGTTTCTTTAAATATTCAACTTTCAAGGTGTATTAAAAGTGGGTTCGCGCTGATTGAAAGGATTTGAGTTTTTGTTTTTTCCTCAAATGTTGATTTCGATTGCAGAAGGATACAGTCTGCTTTACTTAGTGAGACGATCTTGAGTATTTTTGTCTGTCTGTTTTATCCATGGTTTCGAGTGAAAATGGTGCGCTCAAAATTAGAGATACTCCAAAATAGAAATGTGAGTATAGTTTTTAGATGAAATTCCCTTGGTTATTGCATGTATTATCACCAAAGAGAAGTTGAGTATTCCAAAACAAGTTTGATATGACATAGGAATCTTAATAATTCTATCATTTCTCTGTGCATGCTTACCTTAATAAGAGGGGTGTGGTCTTTGTAGACTAATTTGATATTGTGAGGAAAAGGAAAATTTGCTAATTTTTCTTTGATTATGTTCTTATCTAGAATGGATTTTGCATACTTGGTTTGGTGAATTTTGATTTACTCCTTGTTTTGTTAAACCTATATATCTATGAAATATTTCAATTCTCCAAGGTCTTTCATTTTAAATTCATGTTTCATATCCAACTTGAACTCTTCTAATAATTTTTCACTTATAGCAGCAGCAATTATGTCATCCACATAGAGAGATCTAATGATAAAATCAATTTTTTCATATTTGTAGTATAACATTAGTTCACACACATAAGAGAAGTAGCTTTTCATTAGGAGATATCTATTGATTCTATGAAACCATGCTCTAGGTGGTTGTTTCAAGCCATAAAGAACATTTTTTAACTTGAAAATTTATCTTTCATGCCTTCCACTACATATCTTTCAAGTTTATGTACATAAACTTCTTCATCAATGTCACCATTTAGGAATACTAGATTCATTTTATAAAGTTTCATATTATGATGAATAGTAACAAATCTAATAAGTTTTATAGTTTCAAACCTACCCACTGGTGCAAATATTTCATCATAATCAATATGTTTCTTTTGCTTAAAACCTTTATTAATAAGCCTTACTTTATGATTAGTTATTTCTCCTTTCTCATTGAATTTAATTTTTTATAGTGACTTGCAATCAATGGTTTTCTTGTCTTATAGTTTTTTAACAAGTTCCCATGCGTTGTTCATCATGATTATCTCATATTCTTTATCCATAGCTTGTTTCCATACTTTATTTTTTAGAGCTTCTCTAACAGTTGAAGGTTCTTGTGTGAGAGCTGAGTAAGCTATGTTTGTAATAGCCCTTGATGTTATTAGCCTTCTTTCAAAATTAGTGTCCAATATTTGTGTTAAAGGATTATCCTTTTGAATTCTTGTTCTCGGGATGATTTGATTTATTGATCTCTAATGATTTTGCTGAACATTAGTAATTCCAAATTTTTCTTCTTGAAATACCATATGTCTTGATAAGTACCATTTATGTCCTATAAGATCATAGCATAGATACCTACTTGTTTTGGAATCATAACCTAGAAAGTTATAGTTTTTTCCTCTATCATCTAGCTTGTTGATAAATTGCTTATGAGTCTTTGCGTAGCAATGATATCCAAATGTTTTTATGTAAGAGACATTTGGTAAATTTTTATAAAGAATTTCATATGGAGATTTGTCTTGGTTGCTACTACTAACGATTTTATGTATGATGTATGTTGCCATGGTTATGACCATACTCTAGAATTAATTGGTTAATTTTGCATTCTTGATAAGGCATCTCATCATGTTTTGAAAATTCTTGTTTTCTCTTTCAATAATATCATTTGATTATGAGTTGTATGCATACGTTGTTTGGTAAAAAAAAACCTTGCTTGTTGCATATTTCTTCAAAATTTTTATTAATAAATTGTCCTCATTTATTTGTTATGATTTCTTTTATTAGAAGACCCATGGTAGTTTGCATTAGGTTAAGGAAATTTTCAAACTTGGTGAAAGCTTCATCTTTTAACTTTTGGTTGTAATTCTAGGTGTACCTTGTATAATCATCCACAATTACAAGAAAGTGATTTGCTCTTCCAATTGATGAGATTAACCTAAGACCAATAATGTCCATGTAAAGAAGCTTGAGAGGCCTATTTCTTCTTTACATTTGAGTGGTATGGGATGAATTAGTTTATTTTCCTTATATACATGTTTCATATTTATCCTTTGAAATCTTCTTGATCTTCAATCCTATGGCTTTTGATCAGAGCGGTTACTCCAGCAGTTTATTCTAATTATTAGAGCAGTTATTATTGGAGCGGTTACTCTAATAATTAGAGTGGTTATTATTGGAGTGATTACTCTAATTATTAGAGCAGTTATTATTGGAGCGGTTACTTTAATAATTAGAGTATTAGAGTGGTTATTATTAGAGCGGTTATTATTAGATTGGTTCCTCTAATTATTAAAGTAGTTATTATTAAAAAAGTTATTCTAATTATTAGAGCGGTTACTCTAATTATTAGAGTAATTGCTCCCAAGTCTATAAATATAGTGCCTAGGCGCACAATTGAAGGGAAGTCTTGTAGTAGTCAAGTAGCGAAACTCTTGTAGTTTGTTAGAGTATTTTCCAAGTGCCCGCAACAGGAGATCGAAGTGTGGATAGATCTTTATTCAAGCATTGTGTACCTAAGCACACCTTGTGTACAATAATAAAGACGAGCTCTTTGATTCATCCTTGTAGCACTTGAAATTTGTTTTCTTACACATTTCTTTTATTTTATTTTCTTATGGATTTATTTTATTTTATGCACTTTACATTTCTATTATTAACATAGCAATTCATTTTGATCAATTAGCAAATCGTTAAAATATACTCAGTACGATCACTTCGAGCATGCATGTAACACTTGGTAACCCAGTAACGATTAGCGTTTGGTAATCCCAGTAGTGTTGCACTGGTTCAGGATGTGTACGACAAGTGAGAACAGATACTGGTGTTAGGATTAGTTAAAGGCTAGTTAATCAGTAGTTAATTTAAATTAGTCACTTAGTTATCTCTCTCTTTTCCTATTAGCATAGGACATAAAAACATAAAAGCTATAAAAATCATATGCCTCAAGCTTACTTAACCATACAATTGTGACATATAGGTAAGCTTGGGAAGACAACGATCAACCAACCCATCCTTGTTTCACAAGGGTGCATAAGCACTTAGTCTTTGGAATTCGACCGAATTGTGTGTAAAATGCTCGTATTTGTATGGTTGAGCATAGGGGTACCTCGCCGCTCATCATTGATGCCGTTGTCGAAGACTTAGTTGTTTGTGCGCTAATTAGAACTTAGGAAATCATTCACATTGTTGGAATGCACCCTTAGGGTTGATTGAGAAAATAATAAACAAGAATACATTGCACACCGAACAAACAAGTATGTCTCCTTCTTCGTACAAAAGCGCCTCACCACCTAGGTTTGAAATAGGAAACAGTTGGCAGCGTAATACACATGATGTTGATCCGCTAGTCCCTCAACAAGTTAGAGTGGTATATATTCATCTTGATGAGTATATACCAAACTTTACCTTTATCCTCCATCAAGATGAACAACTATGTTGGTAAGACTTAGAAGGTAACATAGTGTTACCTCCCAATCGTTTAGTCCCAAGCATGCTTCTTCATGCTCTCACATGAATTGGCATGCTGCACTTACATGTAAAATACATTGTGCAAGACCATGACTCGAGAGAATACCATCCCACAGAGGCACAATGTCAAAGGGACTTGCAATAGGAGAAACATTATAAGTCTTTGAAGGATAAGTGGTCCTAGGATGTCCCACATGTCTTAAGTGAAAATGAGGGTGGTGAACCTACCTCAGGCAATCGTCCACATAATGATGTTCCTCCCCTTGACTTTGGCTAAGGGGTTGTGTATCAGAACCTTCATTCCACTATTCATAACCCAGGTTCTGCTACCCATGGGCACAAAGGATCTGAAAAAGGGACACAAACTCATGATAAAGGTAGACATTCTGATCGCAATCATGATCGGGGCCGAGATCGTAGAAGAGAAGGTAGCAGACATCATCATGGTGATGGTTCTCCTTCTTCTTCACCTTCATCATCTCCTTCACCCTCTCCTTCAATATCTAGATGCGGTCATAAAGAAAAAGACTATGGAGATAAAGGTAGGCCAAGTGGAAGTCATAGACGAAACAACCAGGAAAGGGGACAAGGGCACTCTAGAGAGTCATGACATAGAAGAAGGGAGAGTAGGGAACAACGTAGGCATCATAGATGCCATGGACGAGACGATCACGATGAACCTGTCCTCACTACTCGAAGTATGTTGGACATAACTGAGGCTGTTAGAATTCCAATAAGGCATCAGAAAGATAGTAGGATCAAGAGATTAGATATGAACAACATCCCACGATTTGAAGGGGGATACAATGTTGATCCTCATAATCATTTACAAGAATTCCATGATGAGTGTGCCTTACAAAACATAGAGAACAAATGGCAAAAACTTAAGTTTTTCCCATAGACATTAGTTAAAAAAGCGGAAGGCTGGTATCGATCTTTAGAATTGGAATCCATTCGTAGGTGGAGTACTATGTTAGAACTATTTAATGACAGGTACCAAACGTACTCCCGAGTGTCTAACTTGCGAAAGAAAATCCAAGGTTGGAAACAAGGAGGACATGAACCCTTGGATACTGCCATGGGCTGATACTATGCACTATTATATCGTTGTCCTAGCCATTGTTATTCACAAAGAGATCAACTGCGCCATCTTGTGGATGGGCTTAGGCATGAAACGAGAAGAACCCATGGGATTTATGCCCAAGGAAGACTATCCAAGCTTAGGTCCCATCAAATTCAAAGACTATTGGAGCAAGTTGCTAAGGAAGAAGTTGAGCTACGAAAGAGAGAAAATGCAAAAGAATATAACTGAGATCCTTCCCTTCGAAAGAGGGGAGTAAAATTTTGTAAGGATGAAGAAGAGTCGCCACTCAAAGAGATGGTGAATAGGAAAACTTTGTCGCAGCTTTCCTTTTCCTTATCCCAACTTCCTCAAACTCATCCACTTTCTCTATCATACTTAGCTTTCCTAGCACTCCCAAGCATAGCAAAGCATTATCTAAGTGGGCACTGATGAATGGTGTGGGTTTCATGTTTAGCATGGTGTTTCATTTTCTTTGTCAACATCCCTCAGGAAGATCCTTCAAATGTCAACAAAGAGGGTCCATTAAAACACCATCAATTTTGGGACTCTCATGATTCAACACAGTCCAGAAATTTGGGCACAGATCTCTGCAAGCACGGTGTCACGCTGGACCGTGCTGACAACATGGCACTATGGAAGTCCTAATGCCTATGAAGCTACTTCCAGGCCTGCCTACCACCCTCTGTAGCATAGTTAATGTAGCACCTAGTCATGAGGCCAATTTTCACAAAAGAGGCACTATGAATGGACCACATAGTTTAGCAAATTTTCTATCTTTCGAACCATCAAGCTTGTTGCACTCTCTAGTTTGCTCAACTTGACAAATGTCCCGGTCAATGGTCCACCCAAGTTCCAAGTTAGGAGTTCTTGAAGGTGTTATGATGGACTAAATAATTTGGCAAATTTTCTAACAGTCAGGCTTGCTACGCTACATAGCGTAGCAGGTTATTTGGTGTCGAAACTATTGCAAGTGTTAGATTAGATGCAGAAGATGCAGTTGGCAAATGTTTGGTGTTCAAAGAGGCCTACCCCATTTCATCCCTAAAATGTGATCAGTATGATGTAGAAAAATAGAGAAAATTTCATCAAAAATCAACTTGGTCTGAGTGCTACACTGTGCTATGCTACACAGCATAGTAGGGCCCTAGCATGATAAAATCTTTTCTCAAACTGTCTTGACATGGAAAACACAATTGGCCAATCTTTGACCATGAAAAATGTTTATTCTACTGCCACCTCAGAATATGACTGAGAGCCCATGACAGAACACTTCAAAGTAAGTTGAAATTCAGGCAAAACTGGGTGCTACGTTGTGCTACGCTACACAGCATAGCACAGCGTAGCAGGGTGATAATGCAAGAAGATCCTCCATCAAGTTATCTTAGCAAAAGAATTGCACTTGGCCATGCTTCAACCTCTAAGACTACCTACCCCACTTTCCCCTTAGGTCATAATCAAAGTCTCTTGACAAAGCATTGCAGATCAAGCTTAAATACATGTCGAACTAGGTGCTACGCTGTGCAGTGTAGCACAGCATAATGGAGACATCAAGGCTAAAAGTATCTCAAGGATGAAACTAGGAGGTCTTAGGCACCTTTGACATGAAAATTGTAATGGTTGGTTACTAAAATAGCTTTCTTTGCTAGGCCTTGAAGGGTTATTTTCAGTTTTTGAGCAAGATTTACCTCAAAGGTGGCTGCTATGTTGTGCTACACTGTGCCGGATAGCACAACGTAGCAAGTGAGTATTCACACTACTCTACTATGCTGAGTAGCGTAAGTAGCGTAACACTTGAAAAGAAGCCATAGGACATCTCCAAAAGCTCCAGGACTCATCATCGATGGTCATTTCTACCCCAGCATCTCCCTCGCAACCAAGATCAATAGTTTGCTTTGCTTGTTGCATCCCTCGTCGAGTCCCGAAATTGTCTCTACACTTGACCCTACTCGTAATAGAGGGGAAGACGTAGTCTTGAAGCGTAAGCTTCATGTTACATTTTTCATATTCATTTTTTGTAAAAATATGGTAGTCCCTTAGGTACATGTAGTCCAAACAATATGGTCATAGCTCATCAGGTTTCACTTCCAGCCTCGTCCCACTCAGCGTAGCACCACACGTTAGCGTAGCACATCCACATTTGCACTCTGTGGGACCCAAGACATGTGTCATCCAAACCACGCCTTCCTCCTACTCTTGGCTCTATAAATACCCCAGCAAATAATGTTCAAAGGGTTGGTTTGGAGAGGTTGGCTTTTGGTAATTGCTTCTAGCAGTTAACTTTGGCAAGAAGATTGGCAATCAGAAGGTTGGTGAATAGCAAATCCCAGAAGTGGCACTTTCTACATCTCTCTTCACCCCAGTGTAGCAGCTTTTAACTTAGCAAGTATTGGCTCAACGATCCCTGTTATCACCCCATTGGCAGAAATCCAGGAGCTGTGACCATATCATTCAATTATCAGCTGTGCCTATCCAGTACTACACACCAGTTGTACACATTCATCAGCCAAACAAAGATTAGATTCCCCAATTTTGGGGTGGTGCATTCCCTCACCTAAGCTCTCATTCCATTTTGGCTATAACATATATGTTGCATCTTTTTGTACTTGTTCATGCTTATTATTCTAGTTACATACTTTGATGTGTTTCTATTGTCTTGCACCCCACATTTTCTTCCAATTCAACCTCAGTGTGTTACGTTTTAGAATTACTGTTTGCATATGGTTATTGTACACCACGTAAGTCCCTGACTAATCAACCAGACCATTCAGGGCACCCCGCTTCCATTTTCTCTAGCACAACCCTCACATGGATCCAGGGTTATGCTGTATGCTTGATAACCTCTCAGTGTTCCAGCCACCAACATTTTTAGATGTCACAACCAAGGTGGGACATCAAGGGGACTTGTGGATTCTCTTTGGTAACATCTGTAAGAGTTACCATGCAACTTGGTTGTACTAAGATCCTTGTAGATCTAATGAAAAATGGGAGTAAGAGTAGTAAAAGAACTCAATAAAGAAACCCAATGTTATTATAGGGGGTTCCACTAGAAATACATGCATCCATGCCTAAAGGTAGGCAGCTTCTCTAGATTATGCATCAAAAAAAAAGGAGAAAAAAAAGAAAAGAAAAGAGAAAGTGTGCCAAAGCAGCAAAAAAAAAAACAAATGTGCTACAAAGAAATTCCAAATCACTCCTTTCTTGAAAAAAATGCCAAGTGATCGTATGCCTTGCTGTCATGATGCTCTTATGATTATCCATCATTGGATGAAGCAATGTGATGTCACTAATCGAAGGAATGGACTTGGTCTTGATTTTGGAGAAATGGGCTAATGACACAGGTCCTACACTCAAGATTCATTGTGCCCTGGGTTAGTTACCTCATGTCCCAATCTCTGCAATCCCTTCTACAATTTGTCTCATCTCGCTATTCATGTATTTGTGACTCATGTCTTGTGTAGCATTGAATTCATATCTCATCACAATGGTATCTGCATGTGTGTGTTTTGTGCAACTAGTGGGGATTACATTTGAACCTTTTAGTGCCTATGGACATTTTTACGTATGGTTACATAAGGGCATCATAGGTAGGAACCTACTTTGGGGAGGATCCACTTAAGTGACTTTTGTAATTTGTACTTGTTGCACACCACCACATCATTTTATACCCTCTGATTACTTCATTTTCAAATCTATTCTTTTGTTTGTCATCATTTTATCAAAAATTCCTCAAAACCATTACATGTCCTTTGATGTCTCCCTAAACAAACCAGGTCCAACATTAAACTTTTAGAGCAACTTCCTTGAAAAAAATTTCTAACTCTAAAATCACACTAAGCAAAGAATTCAACATTTACTAACGGTAATAAGTAAGGTATGAAATAATTGAACTTCTTTCAATAACCTTACTAACAATTGATCTTTGTGTGATTATAGATGGCCCCTAAAAGAGGACAACAAGGAGGACCTTCTCAAAGTGCAACTAAATGCCCAAGGGGAGGTAGAGGCCAAGGACCTCATGTAGAACATGTAGCATAGGAGGCATAATCATTTAGAATCCATTAGGGAACTCCTGTTAGTACACAATCTGGCCAAGCAAAAGGTGGAGAGGTCAAGNAATCATTCAGCATCCATTAGGGAACTCCTGTCACTGCACAATCTGGCCAAGCAAAAGGTGGAGAGGTCAAGGCCTAAGCCTACNAACTTCTTTCAATAACCTTACTAACAATTGATCTTTGTGTGATTATAGATGGCCCCTAAAAGAGGACAACAAGGAGGACCTTCTCAAAGTGCAACTAAATGCCCAAGGGGAGGTAGAGGCCAAGGACCTCATGTAGAACATGTAGCATAGGAGGCATAATCATTTAGAATCCATTAGGGAACTCCTGTTAGTACACAATCTGGCCAAGCAAAAGGTGGAGAGGTCAAGGCCTAAGCCTACGAAGAGGAACAACGGCTATTTGCAGCATGGCATGTCAAGGCCAATCAAGTGCTCTCGTAGTTGTCGTGTCCATGGGAAGTGCTGACTCCATCAAACATTGGAACATCATCATGGACAACTCATAATCCTTAGATAGAAGAGGAGAAACATTAGGTGCTTCTTCAACAATATCAATCTCAGAAGCCTAGTGCACAAGATAAAGGAAAGGCACCCATGGAGGAACCACCGCCACTTGGAACCACATGAGTTCTAACAAAGTTTTGTAATTCTATGTCTGTGTCCCAATTTTGTTTTGTTCAATCCCACACTGCGACATGAATAATTTCTAGTTAGTCAATAATCCCATACCTATCCACTGTGTAATCAATTTTATTTTTTTTAACTCGAGGACGAGTTGTTATTCAATCATGGGGGTATGATGAATCATGGTTTGCCAGGTGCTAATATCGGACCCTTGATATTAGACCCTTGTTAACCAGGTGCTGATATCGTACCCCTGTTATCGAGCCCTTGATATCTGATGAGTCCCAATATCGGACCCTCGATATTGGGTACGCGATATTGTGGGATGGCTAGCAATATTGGATACATGATATCATGGTTCCTATGTGAACCTATAAATACACAATTGGATGCATGGGAAAGTAATAGGAAGTTAGTATTAGAGTAGGATCTTTTTTTTTAGTTTTTCCTCTCAACCCTTTTTCCCCAATTCATGCCTACAGTGTGATGATTGTAATTGCACGAAACCTTTATTTGAGTGTGACATACTTGGACATGCACATGACTAGCAATAAAGATCAATATTACTTCATCATTGCAGCATTCACTTAGTTTTAATTATCATTTATTGCTTTCATAATTAATATTTCTCTACCCTCATATCCTATCCCTGTTAGTAAACACAGAATGAGTACAACTTAATCATGAGCATTTAAGTGTGACTACTTGGTATCCTAGTAGCATACCTAGGACATGCGCTTGGTAATCCTAGCAGTAGTACATGAGCTCCAAGATGTGTACGGATGATTAAGGGACAGATGCTCATCGCACTTAGGCTAGCTTAGACTCTCTTCACCCTTCCTTCTTAGTTAAAACAAAGTTACTTTCCATTGCCTCTAGGAGTCGCACTAGCTTAGAACCACATCATACACCTCACTTTGGACTAAACCATATGTGAAAAATCAAATACTAGTTCAGGTGGGAAGACAGTGAACTAGGATCAACGAGTAACTATCTAGATACCACAACTAGCCCGTTTGCGGAGTTGGACCAAATCGTGCATGAACGCTCGTATTTGTATGGTTGAGTGTAAGGGTACCTTGCCACTCATCACCTAGAAATAATATTTTTTACTCCTGATTTCTACAAGGTTATATCAATTTACTTTTTAAGTACTATGATTAAGAAACTATGGTACATATTTAACTTTTTTTATGTCAAGGCTGTATCAATTTTAGTATCCTATATGATGTATTTGAGGTCCTTATTGCAAATAAGAGTTGTTAAATACTCAACTACGGTATCTTAAGTACTTTCAATAGAATAATTGAGCAAGCATAGATATTCATGCTCTCTTTTAATAAGGCATTTAAAGGTAATCTTGTAAAGTATAAGATATGTGTATTAAATACTAAGATCTTCTTTCAACATAGTTATCTTAAATTGGTTTATGAACCTTTTGGTAAGGATATGCTTGGTTATTTTTTATCTTTAAAATTTTTCAACTTATAAGTTGAAAAACTTGGACTTATCTTATGATATTTGATCTATTTTTGAATAATTAATTACATATGTACTTACTCTCCTTAGCATAGTATTGGTATATCATTTAAATATGCAAAATGTATTAAGAAAAGCTTAAGTGAACTTTTTCACCGTATCAATAATAGATGATGTGTCTTGATTTTTATCTATAATAGTCTTTATAGATATATTTGGCTTTTGATATGCATGAATTACTATTTAGCTTTGATTATTTTCAAAATCTAAGTTCTTCAAAAAAGAGAAGTATATTGGGTGATCACCTAGAATCATGATATGTTTTGTCACTAATGGCTTATTGGTTCAAATATAGGTTACATGATCTTCAATGCTCAAACTTTGAAAGTCAACCTTTGGATATTAACTAAAAATCTTAGACTCACTATGACTATTTGATAAAGGGTGGCTCTTAATGAAATTTGGGTGGTCATCCTTAACCCTATCAAATCAATGTTAAATGATGTGAATTCACTAACTGATATCCATCATGTTTCTTCCTTAGATAAACACTTGTATCTCTATGAGATTGTCCTATAATGCAAATCTAGTGAAACTTTATTGCAACTATATGAATCAATCCTAATCATTTTCCCCATCTTTTGGGTGCTCTCCATAAAGGGGGAGAGTGAGTGATCAGGCAAGCCATGTGGTGTTGCTCTTTTTTTTTTCATGATATATCCTTGGAGATAGGTTCTATTTATTGAAAAATTATACTTTACTATATCTATATTTACATTTGTATCATTTAAATTTCACATAATTCTATGTGCTATATTTCTTTAGGATATACTAACCCATTTTCTTAAGTTTTGGACATCACCAAAAAGGGAGAGATTGTTGACCTTTTGGTATGTCAAAACCTTAGAGACAATGGAGAATGTAGAATGTGTGTTTGTGATTGTAGTTTGTGGACCTTTTAGTGTGTTAAAACATTAAGTATAATGAAGTCAAATGTTGTTTTCCTAGTTGTGTGGTTATTGTGTTTGTAGGACAATGAACAAGATAAGCTAAAGCCTACATTGATGACAAGGAACGAACTAGTTTAGAGCTCAACGAAGAAGGTCATCCACAAGGTTTTAAATAAACATGCAAGAATTCCAAAGAATGTGGACAAGAAAATTTTTCATCATTGAATCATGCAAAAGATCAAGGTTATGGACAAGGAACAATGAATTCATTATGCAAAGAAATTTGAAGAAAGATGTCTCTAAGAAATAATAGATGTCTTGGCAGAATTGGAAAATGCTCAAACAAAGACATCTTTAAGAAATAGCAGACGTGTTTCCTCAAGCAAAGACATATTCACTAGAGAAAGATGTCTACACAAAATGAATGTTAGTTTCAAAAATGTCTTCCATCAAACAAAGATGTCTTCCCAGAATGAAGATTTTAAAAATGCGTCTTTCCTAAACAAATACATCTTCCCAGAAGAGAAGGAAAACATAGAAAGACATCTTCAATGACTACTAGTGATCATTGGCTAGCTATTACATGAGTTCCAAGATGGATTTAGAAACATAGCAACTGTAAGAAGACATCATATGCATTGGGAAAGGTGCTAGATTGAGTATAATCATTGTATAATCATTTGTCAATCATTGTAAACTTTGTTGCTCTTCATTATTCTATCATTTAATCATTGTAAAGTGTGTTATACCTCAAAGTACAAGGATTAACAAGATAAGTTTCATTCATCCATTGTAATTGTTCTTCCTTGTTTCCCTACAGGGTTGATGTGCTTTTTGCGAAAAGGAATCTTACTTGAGCTTGTTAGGATCTTACAAGATTGAGTGATCAATGTTGTGGTACAACACTCTAGAGCAAAGCTCAAGATTGAAAAGGTTGTGGAAGCCTAGAAGCCACATTCCAAGCCTAACAAGACCTTGTAGGGTTAAGTGGTTGTTGTTGTGGCACAACACTCCAAACTGGAGCTTGAAGACTGTACAAGATGTGGACCCTTCAAACAACATTTGAGAGAAGCAAGGTTCGGAGGTGTGCTTGCAATCTACCCTCTGAGTGTGGACTACCCAATTTGGGGAACCACATTAAATTTGATGTGTGTTCTTTGTCTCGAAAAGGTTCAATTTTGGAAAACTTATTTATCCCTCCTTCTCTCCCCCCACACCACACACCACCCCCCCACATCCACACCCCCACCCCACCCTCTCGAAGTTTAACAATCCATAAGTGGTATCAAAGCATGGTACTTTTCTTTGTCACCATCAACTTCAAGAGTGAATAGTGGAAGGAACATCTTTCACAAATCCACCCATTTTTGATGGATCTACCTATTGGAAAGCTAGAATGCAAAGGTTCTTCAAATCCATGGAGTTTAAAGTGTGGGAGTCAATCCTTGAAGGCTACGCTTCAACTGTCGACAACTCCACGGACATCATCAAGCCCATAACAAATGAACACAAGAGGAAATGTATAAGTTTATGTTTGATTCAAAAGTAAAACATTGTTTATATTATGCATTGAATAAATCTGAATTTAATAGAGTAGAATGATGTAAAATAGCAAAAGAAATTTGGAAAACTTTAGAAGCTACTTATGAGAGAACATCTATTGTTAAGCAATAGAAATTATTAATTTTACAAAGTGAATATGATGAACTGAAATTGAGAGAAGGTGAGAAAATAAAGGATTATTTCTCTAGAGCTAATGATCTTGTTGTAGTTATTAGAGGAATAGGAAAAGATTTTCCCGAAAGAAACATCATCATCAAAATGATTAGAACTTTACAACCAAAGTTTAAACCAAAGGTCACAACTATGGAGGTTATCAAAACTTTCTAAACATTGAAATTTGAAGAGCCTCAAAGTACTCTCATTTCTTATGAAATGAACCTCATAAGCAAAGGACTGATCCAAGAAATACCTATTGCTCTAAAGACTACCTCCAAGAAGAAGGAGTTAAATGAGCATGATGAGGGTAGTGAAAATGAGATTGTATTTCTCTCAAGGAAACTACAACGATTACTTACAAGAAGAAACAAGGGGACATCTCAGAACCCAACTTTTTCAAAGAAACAAATAGAGGTAAAAAAAAATTTAAATGCTTCTAACTTAGGTTTATCTTCTATAGAGTGTTGGGTTTGCGGAGGAAGAGACCATATGGCCTTCGTATGTCCTAGCAATCCAAGTGATAACAAGGTATAGCCAAAGAATAGATCCAATGATGAGGAATTAGAAAAGACCAACTTTTATACAAGTTAGGATGATGGTGAGAAAAGTGAAGAAGAAGCATGCAATTCTTCCAAAGATTCACATCTCATATGCATGACACTTACTAATGAAAGTTCCTCTCTTGTGGTTGAACAACATGGTAAGTGTGACAAGAGGTATCGTGAATTTAAAAAAGAAATTTTTCTTTTACATCATTTAATTAGGAAGGCAAAGAAATTAGTACTTTCTAAGCTAGATGCTATTCATGATAAAGTGAAAGAAGAGATATCACATATAAAAGCTAAGATTCAAAAACTAACCTCTTTTAATAAGAATTGTAGCAAGGTTCAAGAAGAGGAAACTCCTGAAAATCATCCAAATAATTTAGAGGAAGAAACACATGAAAATTCAAGTTCAAGATCAAGCATAGTTAAGTTTGATATATTTCATCATGAGGATAATAATTTATTTGTTTGTAGAAATTGTGGTTGTAAGCAAACTCTCAACTATACTCATGATGATTAAAGCAAGATTTACACTTGGTCTTGTCAAAAAGGCTTTGGTAAGGAAATTGTGCAGGTACCAATAAGTGAGAATGAAGAGAAGTGGAGTATTGAAAATAATGCAATAAGTGATCAAGGGTTCTATCATAAAGAACATAAACAAATGAAAGTATCACACACATGATTTAGTGAAAGAGAACCTAAAGATTAGAAGGTACTTCATGAAAGAAGACCTCATCTCAAACTCCATTAATCTTCTATTCCCATCAGTAAGAAAGGTAAGTCAAGGTAAGTTTTCCATCTCCTTGCTTACTAGTTAATAAAAATAGTGTTTGAGAAGTCCAAATTTATTTGTATCTTGTCTAGATCAAAAAGGTGGTGGAATAATTTTTTGGTGTTTAAAGCATCCTTTACTTTCATTCTTGAGCCTGCTATAATTGATTTTATGAAAATGTTAAGTGTAGAATTTGACATTTTTTTCTTTGAGTCATTATAATCTTAGTTAGATTTTCAATCTGAGCTTATTGTGATGATCCTAAGTTACTGTTCTTTGGCATATTTTTTCTATTTATGAGATAAGATAAATCCCTAAAAATTATATCAATATTAATGATTAGTCTCCACATTGGATCTCAATAGTAAACTACAGTTGTAGTACTTTGATGATTCACAAGTTGATCTTAAAGCCCCAAGAAAAGCTGCACATGTGTAGGGGGTGCCCCCTCCTCTAAAATCTAAACGGAATGAAATAGAAACACATAAGCAAATGCTTGAGGAATCATTCGGTATATATCAAGATTCCCAGAATCCAAACATCGTAGACTTTGAAAATGAAACACAAACACCACATAATGAAGAAAGAGTAGTTACACCAGATATACAAACTTCTATGTGGCGACAGTTTCGCATCAAACAACTCAAGAAGTATCTTCAACAGGCCTAAGAGGAACTTGAACGCTTAGAACAACAAGAAGAGAGTTGGCAACAAGCAGAATATGAGAAGGAAACAAAACAGGTGAGCGTAATACTAGAAGTAAACTGTAATACTTCACGACCAATCTTACTTGCCTGTTCATTTATGATATCATGGCCTAAGTATCATAGGTATACTATAGATTGTTTGTTTGACACAGGTGCAGAAGTATCACTTGCTAGAGAAGAAACAAGTTCGACTTGTTTTTGGGAAGAAAAGGAACCATCTCACATTTCCTTCAACACCCAGAAAAGGTTGTTAACAAAGCAAGCTAAGTTACCTGTTCTAATGCCTGATAAAAAGATAGTGTATTTTATAGTCTGTCAATTTCCTTTACCTTCTTATGATTGCTTAATAGGATCAGACAATTTACAAAATTTTGATATTACTATTACCAAACAATTTATCAAATTAGACCAACATAAGTTTCCTAGGATAAATGCTAGACAATAGTTTAAAAATCAAAAACTCCAAAAATATAATCAGAAAAGGGAAACTTGGATTGTTAACCAAATCGAAAAATATCAGCCAAGTTTTGTAGACATAAAAACTCAATTACTCCAATTTGCAAATGATGACCCTACTGTGTTTCATCACAAAAAAGAACATTGGTGTCAGATTGAATTAAAAAATGGAGTAAAAGTAAAGTCTACTGCGCAACATATAGGAATGTCACCTAGTCTCAGAAAAGAATGTGAATCAGAGATCCAAGAATATTTACAAAGAGGTTTAATCCGACCAAGCACCAGTATGTTTGCTTGTGCCGCTTTCTTTGTAAACAAACGAGCCGAATTAGTCAGAGGGAAAAAACGT
>MNCI01023336.1:0-14510 GCA_015680685.1 Gnetum montanum | reverse complement strand
ATGAGTCTTACTGTTCCATGAAATGGCCAAATGTGCCAACAGGTAGGGAATGTACCAGGAAATGGGAATGTACCAATGAATGGTTTGATTTAGTCTCTCCATGTGTGTTGTGAACATTGTCTCATCTTGCTGGTTATGATGAAGTGCATTCTTGTGCAAAAACTTCTGAGTGTCATCCTGCAAACACAACTCCAAGGAGATAAGAAAACCATGAGTGAATAAGCGAGCTTAGACTTAAACAGCTATAGATGGAACAAGGACATTGGAGGAGATTTCAGGCACTGTATATAAATGGCAGCAACGTTGGTAGGATTGTATGATAGTGAGTGATGCAGTGATTTTGATGAAGTGTGAACATGGCAGCGGATTGAGGAACCAGAGATGAACTTGCCAGTTTATAGTCTTAGCGGACTATCATGGGTTAGTTTTATGTCATGACCCATTGGACATTGCTAGTTTAGCGTCGTGGTGGACGTTACGTTGCTAGTTTCTAGTCTTAGCAGACTGTGAAGAGGTAAACTAGTTTATAGTCTTAGCGGACTCTGGCGAGTGTGACTATGGCAGTTTACTGTCATGTCGGACGAGTGCTAGTTTATCGTCATTGCAGACACTGTGTGGTATCAGTTTATCATCATGATGTCGGGACGAGCTATGGTATCAGTTTTAAGTAATAATCCAGGACTATTCTGTGATATCAGTTTATAGTCGTGACCCCAGGCCTCGTACGTACCTGAGCTTGTACTCAAATATAGAACGGTTTCAGGAACAAGTGATTGGTTGGATTGGCAAGCTCATTCCCTTGCATATCAGCCAGCTTAAATGCTCCATTGTCAAATGCTTTAGTGACCAAGTAGGACCCTTCGTAGTTGGCTGAGAATTTGTCCGGGTGTTCCCAAACGGCCTTAAGTACAAGGTCTCCTTCTTTGATAGGGCACTTGTGGATGTCGTGCTGATGTCGTAGCCATTGTTATTTTTGGTACCACTCAATCTGATCGAGTGCACGTATGCGTTCATCCTCCACCGAATCCAGGTCAATGATGCGCAAGTCATTATTTTGCCTTTCGTCGAGGAGTCCAGAAACCGTGATCCTTAAAGATGGTACTTGTAATTTCAGAGGTAAAATAGCTTTTGAACCGTAAACAAGACTATATGGTGTTTTACCTGTTGAAGTTCGATGCGTAGTACGGTATGCCCACAATGCGTATACCAATTGTTCATGCCATCTTCTCTTGCTTTGGGTAAGCATCCTTTTAAGTATTGTAATAATTGTTTTGTTTTTTGCCTCTGCTTGCCCATTTCTCTGAGGATAGTAAGGGGATGAAAATGAGTTTTTGATCCCTAGACTGTCACAAAAGGTTTTGGTCTCGGCACTGCTAAATTATGGCCCGTTGTTAGTGATCATTATCATGGGAAAACCAAAACGGGTTACAATGTTTTTGAGAATGAAGTTGCACACGTGTTTAGATGTAGTTTTTCAAAGGGGAGCAGCTTCTACCCACTTCGTGAAATATTCTGTTGCGGTTATAATAAAACTATGCCCCACAGAAGATGAGGGTGTTATTGGGCCGATAAGGTCCAACCCCCACTTTTGAAAGGGCCACGTGATTTGCGATGTATGCAACTCATTTGGTGGGACATGCATTAGATTGTTATGTTTTTGGCAGGTAATACATGTCTTAGCCTTGGAGAGACAGTCATACTCCATGTGTGGCCAATAGTAGCCTAAGTGTCTGATCTTTGTTGCCATTGCTTTTGGTGCTATATGTCCTCCGCATAGTCCGTCGTGTACTTGTTCGACGATGGTTTGGGCATCGGTACTACTAACGCATGTTAGCAATATGCCTTCGTAGGACCGACGACACAACGTGTCTCCTACCAGTGCATACTGCTTAGAACGTTTTCGTACTGCATCCTTTTGTGCATTTGTTAGATGTCGTGGTACTTTGCCGTGTAGAAGGTACTCTTTTATATCATCATACCATTCTATCGTGTGTGTTGTACTAACAGATGCAATTGGCAATGTATCAAGAGTATTTGTTATTGATTCGGCACAATTGATTATGGAGCTTGGTAATGTATGGAAGATATCTGGCGATATATTTAATGCTAATGTGGCTAGCGCATCTGCAATGGTATTATCATTTCTGGAGACGTGTTGCACATCAATGTTTTCAAATCGCCTCATTAGGTGTTTTGCCAAGTCACAGTATGGTTGTAAATGTTGGGCTTTGCATGTATAAACATCTGTGATTTGGTTCAAGACCAGTTGTGAGTCTCCTATAACTACAAGCCATGTGATGTCTAAAGCTAGTGCTGCCGCGAGACCTTTAAGGAGACCTTTGTACTCTGATATGTTGTTGGTACAATGAAAATTGAAACGATAAGGGAAGGGTCGGATCTCCCCGGAGGGATAGGTGATGACAGCGGCAGCACTTCCCCCTCAAGAGGTGAATGCTCCATCAAAGTTTAGAATGGCATCGTAGTCGTTGGGCACTATGTCTATTGTGCTTACATTCTCATCCGGAAATTCTGGCTCTACTGTCTCTTGATCATGTGTTGGTGACATGGCCATTTGATTTGCTATGGCTTGACCCTTAACTGATGATTGCGCTATGTAGTGCAGGTCAAACTAAGCTATCATGGCTTTCCAACGGGCTATCCGAATTGTTTCATAAATGTTTCCTATGATGGCTCTAAGCACATTATCCTTGCAAATTATGTTAACTTGGTTACAGAAGAGGTAATGTCGTCCTTTTCTTAAAGAAAAGATCAAAGCTAAACATGACCTCTCCATGTCACTATAGTTTTTCTCGTGGGCAACTAATGCATGGCTTAAGTAATATACAAGGACTTCAGTTTCGTCATCTTGTTTTCGGCAAAGCATAGACGCAATTGACGAATCTGAAGTGGCAAGGTAGATGTAAAATAGTTTATTGTTTTGAGGTGGATAAACTGTGGGTAGTCGGGCAAGTGTCGTTTTAATGTTATCGAACGCTTCTTGGCACTGTGGAGTCCATTCAAAATGGACTTTTTTGCGTAGCAGGTGGTTCATAGGTTTTAGTTTGTCCGTCAGTTTTTCTATGAAGCGCCTGATAAACTGTAATCTACCTTGTAGACCTCGAAGTTCGGTAAGGTTGCCGGGTGGTTTCAGGTTTGTTATGGCCTTAACCTTATCAGGGTCTACTCGTATCCCTACTTCTGAGGTTATGAATCCAAGCATTTTTCCTGTTTTGATGCCGAAGACACATTTTTTTGGGTTAAGTCTCAGTTCATACTTTAAACAACACTTTAACACTAAGTCGATATCTTGTACATGTTGTTCTGATGTTTTTGATTTAACCACAATGTCATCCATGTAATCGTTGAGTGAGTGTAACATGTAATCACTAAAAATGAATGTCATCGCCCGTTGATACGTGGCCCCAGCGTTCTTGAGACTGAAGGGCATCATTGTATAATAAAAGGTTCCCCATGGTGTCATAAAGGTTGTCCAAAGCTGATGTTCCGGGTTCATGCGTATTTGATTGTATCCCGAGAAGCCATCCATGAAAGATAATAAGGCGTGCCCAANTCCCGAGAAGCCATCCATGAAAGATAATAAGGCGTGCCCAACGGTCAAGTCAACAAGTTGATCGATGTTGGGTAGGGGAAAATCATCTTTTATCGTTGCGATGTTTAAATCTCGGAAGTCAATGCATAAGAAAATGCTTCCGTTCTTCTTCGGGACAATGACCATGTTGGATACCCACTCGGCGTAATCAACAACCCGAATGAAACCAGCCTGATAAAGCATAGTGATCTCATTGTGAATTGCCAACGCCACCTCGGGTTTAACCTTTCTTGCCTTTTGTTTTACTGGTCTCAATTTCAGATTAAGGATAATGTTATGCTAGACAATTCGAGGATCTAATCCAAGCATGTCCGTGTATGACCAAGCAAATGCTTTAATGTTGTCCCTGAACACATCCTCAATGTCTTTGGCTAATTGCAGTTGTAGTAATGTGCTTAATTTTAATATTTTAATTTCCCCATCGGGCATGGTGATGGGGGTTTCGGTCAATGGGTCTTCGGTGATGTTTTTGGCTTCTATGTCAAGGGGCTTTGTCATACCTTTGTAGTTGTCTATCGTTTGCTGTGTTGAGGCTATGACTGCAACGTCCGTTGATGAACTTAAGTGGATGAGGTTTATGTCGATGTCCCTTGTAATTTTTCCATATGGTCCATCAATGATTAACGGTGTGGTTAAATGCTAGCAATCCATCAAGTTTGCTCCTGCCAATAAACAGAGAGCAGAGCGAGCTAATGGGTATCGTTCTATGTTCTTTGGCAATTTAAATTATGTGTACATACACGATGGTGGTTTATTGTCACACCGAGACGCATGGCAGTTTAAGGCCGTACCAGGCCATGGGTGGCAGTTTAATGCCTTACCGGGCCGAATGAGGTTTGTGTGTATGGCAATTTAGGGCCTTACCGGGCCATAACGGCAGTTTAAGGCCGTACCAGGCCGTAACATCGTTTGCGTTGGAATGTTCGGCGTAAACACACGAAATGGGGTTCATAGGGGAACAGGATGTAGTAATTTTGTTTTATTTTAGATGTATATATATATTTTTTATTATTTCT
Organism: Gnetum montanum; assembly: GCA_015680685.1. Lineage (NCBI taxonomy): Eukaryota > Viridiplantae > Streptophyta > Gnetopsida > Gnetales > Gnetaceae > Gnetum > Gnetum montanum. The sequence goes on along the minus strand of MNCI01023336.1, from coordinate 9,884 downwards.
AAGCAAATTTCAATTAAAATAGGTAAACAAGGTAAAAAAAGGCAAAAATGACAAACCGGGAGGCAGCAATGGCAACAACGGCGGTAGTGACGACGGAGCGCTATATAAAGGGGGGGAGGTTATTTGTTACATTGCATTCTGAGCATAAAACCTAAGCGTAAAAATCCAAGCGTAGACAACCTAGCGTAAGCGTAATCTGCTAAACCCCGGCGTAAGAGTAAGCGTGAGCGTGAGCATAGAACCCAAACCTTGAGCGTAGATGCCAACGACTGAACCTTAGCATAGACGCAGAGCGTAGAGGTTCAAGCATCGGCACAGAGACTCAAACTCCAGTGTACAGGCCCGGCGTAGGTGTAAACAGTTTCAACCCTTAGCGTCAACTGTCAATCCTAGGGTAGAGGATGCCGAGATGGGCAAAGGCAAGGAAGTGGAAGGCCAGGGGAGGAAGGGACCTGACTTGACCTTCGCAGAGGAGAGTGAGGCCATGTTGCAGTGCTTGACCAGGCCAAGGATTCTATCATGGCCTGGATCATCACAGAGGTAGGCTCTAATCTTGCCTCTGTTAGTTGTTTTTGCTTGTGCATGTTTCATAGTGTAGACAGTCTCGTAGAGGGCGTCGGCGTATATGCCGAGCGTAGAAAGTTAGCGTAGAGGGTTTCGGCGTATACGTCGAGCATAAGTTCACAACGTAAAATCTCGATAGTGTAGATCGTCACAGCGTAATTTGTTTTATCAGTGCACAGCGTAAGCACTTTTTCTTGCATGAAGGGTAGACGATTTTATCAGCGTATACGCTGAAGGCTGTTACGGCGTATACGCTAAGAGTTTCTACAGTGTATACGCTGAGCATGAACAGTTCTATTTTTTTAAGTATGGTATAGTGTAGGCCTTTTTTTATGTAAACTATTTTTGGCATAAATTTATTTGCACAGAATTCAGCGTAAACTGTTTGTTTAGTGTCTAGCGTAGACTATTCACACTGAAGGCTCCTATGGCTTATACGCTAAGGGTTTCTACAGCGTATACGCTGAGCGTGAACGGTCTAGTCATTAGCATGAACAGTTCGTTGTCAGCATATATGCAGGGTTATGTAGTGTATACGTCGAGCGTAAATAGTTTTTGACAGCGTATACGTTGGGTTAAGCAACGTATACGCTAAGCGTAAACAGTTAGCAATTTTTTCTAAGTGTCGGTCTACGATGTGAACTTTGGTCTTTCATGTCATTTTGATGCATGGCTGATTTTACGGTGGTATTTTGGTTGCTTACAGTGACACTAGACCTTTTCTCCTCGTTGTCGAGCTCATTGGGGTGCTAACATGGTTTGGCCCCATTGAGGCTAATGAGCCTACCCTGGATCTAACTGTTGACAACAATGGGGTCTGGTTCAGAGAAGATGCATGTCAAGTCCTGGCCTTCATGCTGGACAATTTCGAAGTGGTTATCTGGTCGCACCTAAGTGAATTGGTGGCACGGAGCGTGCTTGAGGCAATGTTGCTAGGAGCCATGGAGGGTGTCACAGTCTTCATGGAAGATATTTATGAGGGGCCACTTATGATCGAGGGTGGCCCCTCTGGTGGGCCAAAATCCACTCGCTCGTTAACGCGCGTGTGGGCCTAATTGCCGCGAGGGCGCGATTATCTGAACAACACTCTATTTTTAGCTGCGCGCACACACGTTGTTCCAGAACCCTCCTCGTACCGTGTACCAGGTGGATAGGTAGGATAGTTTAAGCTTGTCGTTTCTTTCCGTCGTTTGGCATTTGCTTCTTTTTAAACATCTGTTCGTTTGTAGGCCTAAAGTGAACCCAGACGGAACATGCATTTAGGATGATAGGCTTTCTCTAGCTCATACCGCTCTAGAGGAATTTATGGCAGGTCCCACCCTTCGTGGAGCTATATTAGCTCAAACCAAGGATGAGATTGTACATTTTCACAAAAGATTCTCTAGAGCGTTCACTCAATGCACAGCTCGTGGATGGCTGCATGGAGATTGGTCGCCTAAGGGGCCAATTTTTCCTCATGACTCTAACTTGGGTAGCACATCTAAGTCCACGACTAAAGGTAAATGAGAATATTTTCTAGATGTGCTAACATGTTTTTTCAACTGCCGGGGGTTATACTGATATGATAATCTTGAATTGTATTTGCAGTTGATGTACCTCCTGAAGGGGACCTTGTCAATGAAGTTCGGGGAGGTCAGTAAGGCCCAAAAGTGGTTACATACCCATGCCCCACCATTCATCGTTCGTTGTTTAGACAATGTCAGCCTCATGGAGCTTTTCACGACCCCGAGCCCAGATGTGTCAATAGCAGGGATGATCGGGATCGTGGATTCCTTCAATGAGTATGTCTCCTACTACAGCACCCAGATTAAGGGTGTTGAGGTAGTTTTCCATCTGTCGCCTAAATTCTTTTCGAACTTATTTGGGGTACTGGCAGATGGTATAAGTGTAGTTTTAGACAGGGCTCATAAGAGCTCCAAACAGTTCGTGAATTGGAGGACTGGTTGGACGTGGCCAAGGGTGCCAAGGGATTCCCAATGCAGGGGAAATCAAAGGTTGAGGAGGTGAATGAACTATATCCCTTGTTTAGGGTGCAGGTATTCCCCAAATCCCTTTCCCAGGTGCGGAGTCTTGGGGTCGAAGCTGTACGTATCATGCGAACTGTCCTAGAAACTGGAATGCGCTATAATTGGGCCCAATTTTTGTTGTCGGGCCTCCATAAGGAGATAATGCGATTGCGCTCGAATGTCAAGGCGCAATCCCACTTCACCTTTGCCTTATTTATCGGTTACCTTCGCCGCTTAGCCGAGTTTCTCATAGTTTGTGCAGACAACAAGTATGTTCTACAGGATCGAGATCAACTATCTCGCCCGTAGATCAACCACTTGTTTGAAATAGCCAAGTCCCAGGATGCGCCTGAGGGAATTGATGAATCTGTGTCTATCACAACAGAGGGGTCATTTGGCACCTCAATCCACACATGTGACAGTTTGGGATTGGAGCCAGACGACATACCCTATACTGCGAGAAGGGCAGAACGGGTCATCAAAGAGACTTTTGGCCAAGTCAAATCGAAGATAAAAAAGCACAAACGCTCAACCAAGAAAGCCTCGAATGTCAACGAGCCACGAGTGATGCGCATACAATTCAAGATGCCTATCCAAGGTAAGTAGACTCAGTACACTTATTGCTTTATTGTTTTCGTTTTGCTCATAATTTTTACTTTGATTGCTTACATGCCACTGATACCTTCAGACATGACTCGAGAAGTGAGGAAGCAGGCATTAGAGACTATTACTGAAGAGGAGGAGACTAACATGGAGCGAAATACTGAGGAGGAAAATGTGGAGAAAGATCAGGGAGGAGGAACGGAGGAGTTTAAAGAAGACACCACAGAAATGAAGTTGTTGGATGACTAGGGTGGTGTTGATCAGATGTTCAGCAGCTTTCTTAAGTGAAAGTTGGACTTAGGCGATCCCCAAGAAGGTGACAAGGAGCACGGTATGTTTTCTTTTTTATTTTATTTTACTTTGTTAGTTGTCATTTCCATGGTATTTTATTTTCGTGTTTTCATTTCTTCCAGACGAAGGCAGCGAAACCGGAACGATGCGGTTGGACGTACCTATGAAAATGGTTCCCCCTGAAAGAACAGCGGAGGTTAGTCCGTCCCGCACTTGTGGGTCATTTACTTGGACAGAAATGCCAAGTAAGATGGATTTTGTGGCTGGTAATGCTGAAGAAGTTGTTGAACGAATTCAATAGGTCCACCTTGAAATAGGTATAAATATTTTGAGTTGTTTGGAGTTTTAGAGTTTCACACCCTATTTTTTTTGTTTTAACATCCGTTCTTCTCATGTGCATAGGTGCCAAACTGAGGTGGGATCCTTCTGAGACAATCAGCATAGAGAGTTTGCCCACATTATCCCCAGAAGTCGAGCAGGTGCCAAGGCCTATTTATGAGGAGATGGTGGAAGGTCTTGTACACAACGCCAAGTCACTGTGGACCTATAGGCATTCCGTCGAACAGTTGTGGCTGCAGATTCAAGCAAAGGAAAAGGAAGTCTCCAAGTTGTTAGTTGAGCGTGACGATCTTAAGGCTCGGTATGAGTTCGCCTCTGCCAAACTAAGTGGTGATCGCTCTTGGCGGATATCTGAGGTTACTTATACCAGATATTGGAATCTGCTCAATCGTCATGTGTCACTAACATGGAGACTAGCAGAGCATAAGGCCCAAATAGATCTCCTGAACCTCAAATGTCAAGATTGGAAAGCTTTTGCTTCCAAGGTTTGCAAGTGGGGTCAGGATGAAAAGAACCACAAACATCATTACAAGAAGTCGTTAAAGGAAGTGTCCATTGAAAAGTGCCAACTAGAAATGTTTGTGGAGGGTTTGGGTTTGCACTCCACTTTTGATACTTTTGCCCAAAACACAACTGTTGATATGGAGTCGCCTACAAGGGTGATTACGACCGCTTCTGGGGAAGTGTCTGTGGGTGAATTCCCTCTAAAATGTTCCACTTGGTCAGCTGTTGACAAGGGGAAGGCCTTGGCAGATGTCGACCTAGGACTTGATGGGACTGATTAGACAAGTGTCTCAGAAGAGGAAATCCTTCGTTGGCTAGAATTTGCCTTAGGGGGATCTCCTATGGTAAACATTTTGCCATTATGAAATTGATTTGCTAAATAATGTTTGAAATTTTAGTGTTCTCTTATTCTTACATTGATTATCTCCTCTTGTACTTTCAGGATGAAGGCAGTAACGATGCCCAAGAAGCTGGCCCCAGTGGAGCGGGGGCCCCTAATGGTGGCGAATCCAAAGGGGATGATCCTCCCATCCTAGATGCTTAGTTTTTAGTTTCCTTTTTTTTTTTGTTTTTTTATCATTCTGTTTTGTTGTGAAACTACTCTGACTCAAATTTATACGGGAGTTGTAAATTGAGATGAAAGAAACCAGTTAACTCTTATACTTGTACATCATTTCATGTATAAAAAACATCTTTTTTTGTTGATTTTGAGTTTAATCGCAAACATGACATGGCAATGTAAAATATTTTGGTTTGTTTTTTGTTTTATTTTCTTGAGAGTAATGCACGAATGTAATCATAAATCGGAGTGTAATGATAAACAAAAGAGGAAAACAAGTATAAGTGTGTGGTCTAGTTTAAGGCCATTTTGGGCCACATGCGTACTTTAAGGCCATTTCGGGCCCCAGTGGTAAACAAGGAACATTTCGAATAACATGGGTGGGTTTTTCGGTTGACCGACCATTTCTGATCATGGCTAGTTTTATGTCATTGCAGACATGATAGTTTAACGTCGTTCTGGACAGCTTATGTTGTCATTATTTTAGTAGTTTTTTGATTTTTATTATTTTTACGTTAGGCGATGTGTCAGCGGGTATGATTCTATATTTGGCGTCCCCTTCGCTGATCACGTTAAAAGGTAACTCAACCCAAGGGACGTCTAAAGGAATGGTTCCCGCATCAATATTTTCTTACATTTCGGTATTTTTGTGAGTTCTGTGCTAGTTTCTAATTGAGGAGGTGTATGTACAATGTCAGGTGCAAGTATTTCTATTTTGGATGAATCTTGTTCTATGTTTAAAGGATTACTGCCTACCGGTTGTTGTTCATTTACGTCATTTTGTCTAGGCTCTTCGAGCTTAACCTCTGAGCCTTGATCTGTGTCCATGTGCGATGAAATGATGGGTGTAGCAGCCTCCCTGTATATGATGATTTCACCACCTTCATAAGGCAAATGAATCTCTTGGTGTATAGGGGATGAGATTGCTTTCAGCTGGGCTAACCAGGGCCTTCCTAATATTAGGTTGAATCCTGGCATTTCATCGATTACTATGTAGTCGACGGATGTAGGGAATTGGTCCCCTGCTATGAAGTCTAATTTGATTGTACCTTTAACTATCACGCGTGACCTGCTGAATGATTTCAGGCATGTTGTGGTAGTTGGTCTGATTAGCTCTGTAAGGCCCAGTTGCTCGATGACAGGATATGGTACTACGTTTGTGGCAGCTCCATCATCTACATGGACCCTATGTATCTTGAATTGGTTTACGCGTATTGTTATGAACATGGGGGCTATTGTTGTCTCCCTTGTTTTCTTATCCACCTTGATGTTATCGTTGTGGAAGCTTAATGGTTTGGAAGTTGGCCCTTCGGGCGAGTACATTACCACATGAATGGAAGGTTCATTCGGGGGCAAGTTCTCGCTTACTAGGATCGACGTTAACATGAGCACCAAAGCTTCATGATGTGTTTGGGATGTTAGAATTAAGTTATACAAGCTTAATGAAGTATTCTTTTGTTTGAGTGCTTGCGTGACTTGTGTTAAGGCTGTTGCTAAGTCTCTACTATTGGGCGCGTTTTTATCAGCAATTATTAGGTCCATTGGGCCCAACAGTTTTATTTCGTGCGTGATTGGTCTGTCATTTTTGCTCGGAACCGTTGTTTTAGACGTATCATTTTTTTTGGATGGTTCACCCCAATGGCCTGGGTTTGGTTGACTGTTAGGTGGCGTCATGGGTACTGCGTTAAGTGGAGTGGGTTTAGGTGGCCCTACAGCTAACCGTTGACGTTCAGGTAAGGTTTTAAATAGCACAACGTAAACGCTAGGAGGTTTTTAGAAAGGAACTGCTGTATGGTCGGCAACATAAATGCCCAATAGCGTAAACACTGGGAAGTTTGCAGGTAAGGTTTTAGGCAGAGGCCCTCCTTCTAGCGCCAATTTCTATACCATCCGAAATCGTCGATCTTCGGCTAGAAGGAAATAGAGACCGTGGGATCACAGGACATGCACAAAAGATCCTACCTTCACCTGAGGGCAAGCTGGAATGAACAAAGGTAGAGTACCTTGAGTGGTTCGCACGTGGATCACACAAGGATTTCCCCGAACGTACACCAAAGTGTTATATGCTCGATTATACGTAAACGGCGTAACAGGCGCAAATCAAACCATAAGAAGCGAAACTGATGTGAACAAAGCGTAGACGTAAACGAGCATAAACAGAATACATACAACAATTAATGCAAACTATAAATTATTTTAGGAAGAAAATGTAACAATGGCATTTCAAAAATGAGAGTACAATGCACCGGTCTAACGTAGTTGTGGCTGGAACACAAGGTGGACGAAAAGCCCCGGTGAATGCAAGGATGACTGTGGGCTGGTTCACACTGTAAGCACAGCGTAGAGGTTGTATGCTCAACATACAGGGTTGCCCAACGTATAAGGTTTCCTGCTTTGGTTCTCAGCGTCTTTGCTCTCTGGTGCACTCTAGAATTTTGCCAACCGACCTGGTTCTAGTGGAAAATCGGGGGTTTTATAAAGGTTTTGACGTTAGACTCGGGTTGGGTGACACGTGGCGTGTTGACCAGGTGCAAAAGGAGAAATTTTACAAGTGTACAACATGTTACATATGCTGGGCATATACGCTGTATTAGGCGGGCGTAGACCCTGGGCGTATACGCTAGATGTGATGGGCGTATACGCTAATGGATGCTAGTGTATACGTTGGGCGTATGCACTGATGGTGGCTGGGCGTATACACCGGGCGTATACGCTGATGGTTGCTGCCTTGTGCCAAATCTTACTCTGTAGTGCTGTTTCCATGCTGTCTTTAAGGATTTCATGTCAAGTGTATACATCGGTTGTACCTGCTGGGTGTACATGTGAGGTGTGTACGTTGGGCGTCTACGCTGGATGTATACACTGAGAATGTCGGGCGTATACGCTGGGCGTATAAGCTGTGGATGTGAACTTGAGCGTATACGCTGGGTGTATACACTGAGACTATAAATTTGGGCGTATACGCTGAGAACGCATACTTAGTGAAATTAAATATCTGATCTCCGAAGTTGCCGTGTTTGATACCAGATGTAGTCGTGGTTGTCTGCGGGTCCCAGGGACCTGCTTCTTCTTAGAGAAGTACCAAGCTCGAAATTTTATGGTGTTTCAACCTCGGACTTACTTAACCATACACCGTGACAACAACAAGTCTGGGAAGACAACGAATGATTAACCCCAAGTGTTCCATGGGGCGCATAGGCATTTAGTTTGCAGAGTTTGACTGAATCATGTGTGCTATGCTCGTTTCGTATGGTTGAGTGTAGGGGTACCTCGCCACTCATCAACAAGGTACCCCTACACCCAACCATACAAATCACAAAGTATTCACACATGATCCAATGGAATTTTATGGACTTTATTATTTTCAATGCACTGATACTTTAGGAAGTGAATCTAGCCTTACTGTCAATCGTTGTCTCCCCAATTACACTTGTGATATTCGTTGGTTTGGTTAAGTGTAACTAAGGCATCCAATTTTTATCATTTTGTGTTTTATAGTTTTGTTCTCAAAATGTAAATAAAAGGAATTTGATAACTAATCTAAATTAACTAATTAACTAGAATTTATCTAATCCTAACATAAGTATCCAATCCCACTTTCTGTACATGTTTTGAACCCACGTATCCACTATTGGGCAACCAAGCACTATGCTACTCGGTGTACTAAGCAATAACACTGTTGGAATTACTACGTGAATATGTGTTACGCTCAAAGCAATCGTACTTATGTGCATAATATATTTGGCTTAATTACTTCACTAATGTAATAACTGGGAAATATTTAATAACTAATGGAAGACATTTAATAAATAATTAAGAACATTGAATGCATAAATGAAATAGCTAATCTATTCAAAGTGTTGCAAGGTTTATTAGAAAGCTCATCTTTATTGCCACACACACTGTCGTGCTTAGGTACAACAATGCTCGAATAAAAATCTATACACTCAATGACTCTTGCTGTAGGCACTTAGAGAAAATTTCTAACTCTCAAATGGAAAAAATACAAGAAGTCTGCTACAACTACTATCTCTGCTTGCCATAAATGTAGCTACAAGCACGTATTTATAGCCAAAAGATAAAAAAGACCAACATTGCATCGATGGGGCCTTGTCGATGCATCGATGAGGCCTCGTTGATCCAATGAATTGGATGTGACTCATCATAGGTCATGTATTTATTTTTATAAATAAATAATAAAGTAAAATAGTTATGAAATTATAGTGTTTGCTATCATGTTTAAGATGTTACAAAGATTATTTTTCATTTTGATGTAGACTCTATATTTAGAAAAAATATTTTATTATTATATATTATTATTTATTTCATAAAATTTGCTAATGTTGATCCCAAGCCTAGATATGAAAGGAAGGTTAGTGTCAACTTGGTAGCGGGCTTTAAAACCTTGTCAAATCTCATAACTGAGTTTCTTTTTTAGATTTTATAGATGCTAAGGCATTCCTAAGATGCAATGTACAATAGGAAGATGGAAACTGCAACTAAATAAAGATCTAGCTCTTCATAGAGGCAAATAGTGAAAAATAACTCATGTAGCTAATCCCATTTTGTTGGAACAAGGCTAGGATGATGATGATGATGATTTCATAAACTTTAAATAAGAATAACTTTACAATTGGGATTGTCTTTTCATTTACTTTATAGTTAGGCAATTTATTTTATTCGTTGACATACATTTTTGTGGTTGCATTAGTTTTTATTTTCTTGTAATGATTTTTATTTAATAATTTATGCTAGTAGGAAGGAATTTTTCTTGGCCATGTTGTACTACTTTCTTTATGGTTATAATCAATAATTTTTATTATTTATTAAATGTTTAATTCATGATATAATTAGATTAATATTAAATATAGTTCTTTAGGTTTTTTGGTACTTATATTAATTATTTATAGGATTTTATAAATAATTAATAGTGGTGTTATACTACTTTAGTTCATATATATATATAATTTAGCTAAGAGAATATTTTTTGTTCTTCTCATGAAAGCGGTACACCATGG
>MNCI01023335.1:316015-326370 GCA_015680685.1 Gnetum montanum | reverse complement strand
AAGTGGGAACGGATGCTGATGCTAGTTAATTTAGACTTAGATCTTAGTTAGAGTTAGTTTAGTTTCTCAAACTCTTTCCTCCTGGTAGCATAGAAGATAAGCCGAAAATACCAAAAAAATCACATACCTTAGACTTGCTTAACCGTACACCATGACACATACAAGCAAGCCTGGGAAGACAACAAACGATTAACCCCAAGTGTTTCTTGTGGCGTTAAGGCATTTAGTCTACGGAGTTCGACCGGATCACGCGTGTACACTTGTATTCATATGGTGGAGTGTAGGGGTACCTCGCCACTCATCAGTTGATATCCAACGTATACCTTGAAATGAGAACATCATAGTTAATTCAATTGCAACATTAGCCCTTAGTGTGATGCCAAATTTTTTTAGCAAGTTTCCCACCTTCACTATGGACTATGCTACTCCCATCACACAAAACACTAAGGATACCTTTGTGGTCATCATTCATAATTATCCTTCCAAGGAGTGGTATGATGATATCAAATTTTACCTTATGCATGGTGAATCCTCACAAGGCATGAATATTGCTCAAAAAGAAGCTATACACAAGCAATCAAAACAGTATATCATCGTAGGTGATAACACATTATGTCAATGATCTTATGATGGCATACTACTAAAGTGCTTAAGTAAAATAAAATCTAGAACAATTTTAGAGGAGATTCACGAGGGAGTTTATGAAGTGCATATAGGACCTAGAGCCATGGCTACTAAGATTAGATGGTTAGGCTACTATTGGCCCCATATGAAAAATGACTACCTACAAAAGGTTAAGCAATGTGACACATGCCAATAATATATAAACCTAATACATGCATCACTAACTAAGTTACATACAACCTAGATAACAAATTCATTTCAATAATGGGGGTTGAATATCATTGGACCCATAATGCCTAATTCTTCTGCAATACATATCTTCATCATCACCACAATTGAATACTTTACAAAGTGGGTTGAGGCTATTTCCCTAAGAAATATCACATCTGAAAAAGTTTGAAAATTTATCCTAGATAACATCATAGCTTGTTTTGGCATACCCATGACCATAGTTATGGACAGTGAACCTTAATTTAGTAGCCAAGAAACCAAGGATTTCTATCACAACCTAGCCATTAAGCATTCTTTCTTGTCACCATACTACCCTCAAGCCAATGGACAAGTAGAAGTAAGCAACAAGGCTATCATCAACTTACTCAAGAATATGCTCAACAATAGCAATTGCAAGTGGCATGAGCAGCTTGTCCATGTACTATGGGCGTACCAAACAACCTATCACATGGCAACTTGCATAATCCCTTATAGCCCTATTTATGGTTCTAAAGTTGTTTTACCTCTTGAATTATAGCCTTGACTAACTTCATCAACAATGATTAGAATAAGGAGTTGTAGATGACAGCCCTAGATTTAGTGGAGGAGCAATGTATGCAAGTGCTTGCTCACATCGAGCACTATCAAGAAAGGTAGAATCAACAACATCATCATGAATTGACCATGTGCAAGATCAAGGAGGGTGACCTAGTACTCAAAGCCATCCATGAGCATCTGGAAAAATTCTTAACTAATTGGGAAGGGCCCCTCCTTATTACCAAAGCCTATGGGAATGAAGCATTCAAAATAGCTAACATGAATGGAAATGGGCTACACAATCTAGTCAATCATTCCTATCTAAAGCCATACTACATGTAGTTGATAGATCATCGACAAGTGAGCCTACTTTCAAATGATTTGCTACAACCTTAGACTAGCAACATGGCTTGCTAGGGCCTTAAATTGGTACCATGGCATCCCATAGCCTTAAAATAGCAACCTTAGTAACCTAGATAGCCTAATTCTCATGTGGCATGTATCCATTGTAGCATTATACTATGTAGTGGTATTTTGTATTCTTTGTTAGTGCCTCTCAAGTCAATCCTCTAGACACCAACAAAGAGAGACCATTGAAACACCACAAATATTTGCATGTTATAATCAATTTTCATTATGTATCTTTCACCCCATGAAACCTAAGAAAAAAATTCATTGTAAATGTGCAAATTGTAACCCATAATGGGCAATTTCACATACTTCATACTTTTGGGGCTGAAGCTGCCTCATAAGTGGTCAAAGCCTCATTTCCCAGGTGAAAAAAAGTTACCTAGTGTCTATATTTGGGCATGGAGTGTCAAAAATGTCTTTTGTAATGTGAAAAAGGTAATTTGATGAGTTTTCTAGGGGTATACATTTTTGTATACTAAAAACACATGCAAAGGGAAAATATTACCTACCCCCAATGTGGAATGATCAGGATTTTGGAAACTTTCCCCCTTCAATGTGGAGATCACATGCATAGCTTGGAAATTTTCCCCCTCAATGTGGAAGCTTCCCCTTGGCTTGGAAACTTTTTCCCTAGTCTAAAAAGTCCATCCCCCACCCCCCAGCCCTACCACTGCATCCCCTCCCCCATCAAGTAGTGACCCAACTTGTAGATCTTAGGTTGTAGTAGTGAAGGAAGGTTCAATAGCATTAGGAGTAGCTTAGCACCCAAATCATGGAGCAAATCACATTAGCTTCAATAGGCTTTGAACTCTTGCATAAGTGAATCCCCCTTTTTTCTCATCCAAGGACCATTTGTACACATTTCTCTAGCTTATTTTTTATTCTCTCTTAATAAAGCTTGAAGTTTTGAGTTTTGTATTCAAAAATAAATTTTCTTTTCTGTGCATTATTTGAATCTGCTTATATTTCATGTTTTTCATTTCATAAGTCCTTAGTTGATCTGTCAGACCGGCCAAGGTACCTCGAATTCCATTTTTATCATAGAGGCCCTAGGGATTCGAGGTTTGGGAATTGTTGCATTGAAGATCCTTAGTTTTTTCCAGTGATCAAGGTTTTCGATTGCAACAATCTCCAAAACCATTAGGCTTTTCTTTAGACTCTCTCTTCAATGATTTTATGTACTTCAAAATTTTTTAATATGATAATTTATTTTCTTAGTATTTGATATCCCTTCTACCATCCCTTCTTTCACCTACAAAAATGATATTACTAAAGTTTCCTATCTACATATGCATGACAAATGAATTACATGGAAGGAGACTTCTAAAATAAAAAGAGAAATCTGATTTTTAAAAATTAATTTATGATCTTAAAAATCTATTTACTATTAGCAATAGTTTGCATCAAGAATTCCAAATATTTTATGAAAGGATGACAAATTTATTTATCCTTTTAACTCCAAAGTTATAAATGACATTATTACAAATAATGATTTTATTTATAATAAATTTAATTGAAACACCACAAAGGAAATCCATGTTGTAGCCCATGACCAAATTTATTTGTATTTTGGTGAAAAATAATGGCAAACACAAGTACCTTATATTTCCAAATACCTACCATTGTAACCTTCACCATTAGAATTTGAGGCAAAATTTTTATTATAAAGTGTGAAATTTGTATTTCATAGGTTGCAACCACACATGTCTTAACTTGTGGATGCTAAAAAATGCTCCATAAGTTATGCATGCTTTATGTTCTACGTAAAAAAGTTGTATTTTGAATATAACCAAGCTTGAAAAGGCTAAAATTGCCTTGGGAATCACCAAACTTGGATTTTTCTAAGTTTCTATCATGGCCATAGCAATTTATACACTATAACCACCAACATCCAATGTATAAATAATGGGATTTGAATTTTTATATTGAGAGGCATACATAGCCAGCGTATAAATTTGCATACACTTTGCATATTCCAAAATTTACCTTTGGCTCTCTCCAAAGATCAGCATATTTCTCCATTGTTATTTCCCACTTACAGCCTTTAAAAATTCTTTATTGGTCTTCTTCTACAAGCCATGCATATTTTTGAGAAAGCCCAATGTATTTTGCATGAACCCAACATATTGTTTCATGAACCTAATGTACTTTTGCAAAGCCCAGCATATTTTTGCACTATAGGTTGTGATTGGATGATCACCAAAAGCTAGCATAAAAGTTGGTAACCTACCAAAACATTTTTACAATAAATTTTCCAATGACCATTTGCAATGCTACCACCATTTCTTACACTGTAAAACATAAAAAATTAATTCTTAATTTTTTCTCAATGCATTGCACTACTATAGTCCCCTACACCTTAAGCCATGAAAAAATTAAGTTTTAATTTTTTCCAGTGTACTTCACAGCATTCTTGCAGCTACCTACACTGCATTAGCAATTGCAATGTACACTACCTTAGCAATTGTAGTGTACACTACAATACTTGTTTCAAGCATTTTCATGTTGTACTTTTTTCAACCATTTTTACACTGAAAACCATATTTTGCATTGATCTTATATGCTGAGATTTTATGCTAAGCTTAACCAACCACTTAGTTTAATACCTTGTTTATGCCTTTTCCCCATTGAACAATCTTACCACATAACATAACAAAAATGGTCTCCAACTGAGAAGCTATATGTATCTATGTTCCTAAGAATCTAGTGGTCATAAATCATAGGTAATCACTTAGATGAAGGAGGTAAGAACAAAAATTTACCATTATTATTGAGAAGTTTTATAATTTTATTTGTGACAAAATACAAGCTAGCCTTCTCGTATTGTGCTTTGAATCTAACACCAAGCATCAGTATATGACTAAATTCCTTTAATGTATTTTTATGCTAATGTGTTAACATGATTAATAGACATCAATGAGTTAACTGAGGAAGTCAGTTCAAAGGAAAACTAGGAGGAGCATGACAAGTTCAAGGAAGAGCAAGAGACAAAAACATTTATCAAAAACCTTCTATAATAATCAACTTCCCAAGCAATCACCTCTATCTCTATACCCATACTATCCCCATAGGGCAAGTGCCTCAATATCCACCTACCTATCCCATCATGTTTGAGCCAACACCTATCATTTCGATGCACCAAGACCACCCTATTTTCTAATCTACATCACTATTCTCATCAATGCCATTTTCCACTCAACCTCATTTTATGCACCTATCCTTGGTGGTGTCTACCTCACCATCTTCCCTCATCATACCAGTAAGACCCTCATCAAGGCCCCCAATATCACAAGCCTCCTACACTCCCTTTATTTCCTTTGTCCCTTATTCCCAACTCAAACCTATTTCTCTTTGTTTAACCCACCTGCAATGGTGGTAACACAACCTCTTCCATATATACCAATGCCAATCATAGAGCCTCAAGCCATCCAACTTCCTCAACCATCAACACAAACATTGTTTCCACAAGGATGCCCCAAGGCTTAGATGAACCCTTTCAAATGATCCAAGACCTTACCAAAGAGCTATGGAAACTTAAACCCAGTACAACTTAGATGGTCAATGTTATAGATTTCTACCAATATGATCCCATGAGCTCTATTGTTCCTAAAATAACCTTTCCTATAGCAATGCCTATACAAACTTCACCAAATACAATGGTGAAGGGGATCCTAATGCACACCTGATCATCTTCTGGTCTAAATGCCTCTTTTTGCAAGCTTGGCCACATACAATATTATTCATTTCCCATATGCCCCTCAAGGGTGAGGCTCTAGAATTGTATTAACCCCACCTACAAGTTTCATCTCCTTCCTTGAAGGCCCCATAAACCCATTTGTCAACCACTTCAAATACAACTTGGAGTTGGATACCACATTGAGCCAATTGATGAAGGTGAGGTATGGATCACTTAAACCAATCAAAAGGTTCATTCAAAAATGAAATTCAACATTTAATGAGATTCATAATTGTATCTCTAAAAATCACCTCTTGGCCATCTATAAGGGATTAGTAAATGACTTCATCAAGTCAAAGCTCTACTACTTAGAGCCTTGCTCACTTAGCCAAGCCTTTTCACATATTAAGAACATTAAGAGAGTGGTTAAGGCTAACAACAATCTAGCCTATGTGGAATATAAAAATCAACACACAAGGAGGGATAGGAATAAAACTAAGCTAGAACATGTAACCATGGCTACATTATCCAAGGATACAAAATAATCAAAAAGGCAAGAATCACTTACACCCAACACATCTTTTAACTCATTACAATTGTCTACTTCTTGCACCCCAAATCAACTAAGATGAAAATTTAGGTAGAATAATAGGCCAAAGTACCTTAAGTTACCTATGAAGCGCTTTAATATTTTATAATAGTTGCTTAAATACAACCATATATAACACAAGAAACTATCTAAGGAAGCTTTTCAAAGGCATATTTGTCTTTGCGATTTAGCTAGAGACCTAATGATAGCAACCAAGGATGATCCAAAGCTACTAAAGTACTTCAAACTAAATAGATTTTTCCATTAGCATTAAATGGTTGATCATGACACCAATTGTTTCCTAGCATTAAAGGATGACCTTTAGAAGATGATCAACCATGGAGAGTTGGTGTTGAATGAGCCCAACTCTCCAAGCACTAATAATAACTCCTATAATATAGCCTCATTCATAGAAACCAAATGTTCTAATCCTCCTAGGAAATCATTTCTCATCAAACTACAACCGTAGTCCCAAAACATAAAGCCTAGATAGCCCTTTTCCATAGAAGTACCACCTCCTTTGGCTCCTAAGAATCCTTTCATCATACTTTTCCCTCCTTCAATGGCATCAACTCCACAACCAAGACCACATGTTACCAATCCTTCTACAGCTAGAAAAATGTTTGTTGTCTAGGTCCCTCCATCTTCAACAAGGAAAATCATAACAACATGTGATCAAAGCCCACCTATAATGGCCAACAACTTAGTGATTATCAAGAAACCATCACTGCAATAGCAACAAAAATAACCTATCATCAAACCAAAAACTAAGCCAACTAATTATAGCCAACACCAAAAGGCTTTGAAATAAGTTATCCCATCTAAACCTATATCAAGATTGGTTACACCCATGGACAAGGGGCCCAAGGCACATACTTTGAAACATGAGCTAAAAAATCTAAGAAGGATGGAGGAAATTAAAACCACCAAGATTGAAAGGTTATAAACCAAGGGAAGGAATTTCCTTACAATAATGAAATAAGCCAAATAGTTCAAAAAATTAAAAAACATGTCATTAAGCCTATACATCTTAGTCATGATCTCTACTTCTCATAGAGATGCACGAGCTCAAGTGTTGAATTTTATCTCTATGAGCAAAGACATGGCCACGAACAAAGAGTTAACCCACTTTATCATTGAGTAAGGTTTTCTTAGAGAAAATGGACATCAATCCATGCTTAATTTTTATGACAGTGAGGTGAAGATTGACTCTCAAAATGTAGAAGTGCTATAGACTTCTCTCCTTATTACTATACATGTTGACAAGTACAAGGTACATCATGTTCATGTGGATGATGAGGTAGAAACCAATGTGATACCATACATTGTTATGAAGAAACTAGGCTTAATAAATGTACTGATCGAAATTGTCGGTGTAAGGCTGGAAGGAAAAAAAAACATCGAAAGGTCATCAGGCAGACACAGCTAACTCTGCCTTTGCCTAAGGGCAAGCTGGAAAAGGAAACAAAGGTAGAGTGCCTTGGATGGCTTGCATGCAAATCAACCAAGGAGTCCCCAAGTGTAAACTATGGCTTGTGCTGGGGTTATCATAACTGATGTTTGAAATGTAAACAATAATGTATGAAATGCAAACAGAGAGTATACAGAATAAACCAAACTATTGAAAACAAAATGTAAATTGAATGTAAAACAGAGTAAAAAATATAATGGCTGGAAAAATAAACTATATTGTATTTCTTAGAAAATATGTGCACTGGACAAAGCGTAGCTGCATGTGTAGATGGCAGGTCAAGCACCGAGCCCCGGGGTGATGTGTTTTAGAAATGCTCAGATGCTAGGATTCAAGTATGTTTGAGTGTCCAAAGTCACTAGTAAGTGCTTCCTAAGCTATCAACCTTCAAAGTTTCCAACCCCATATATGTGAATTGATAGGGTATTTATAGGGTTTGGCCAGGTTCAGGCATGGAATTCATGGATGGGATCAACGGCTGAGATATGAGAGGAAAATGGATCATGTGACACGTGTCCGATGGACAGCTATGTGTTGGCACATTTGGCCATTACATGGAGCAGTTGGAA
Organism: Gnetum montanum; assembly: GCA_015680685.1. NCBI lineage: Eukaryota > Viridiplantae > Streptophyta > Gnetopsida > Gnetales > Gnetaceae > Gnetum > Gnetum montanum. Next base: position 318,283 of record MNCI01023335.1, on the reverse strand, counting down.
TATTTTGTTCAAAATATTAGTACAATTCCTAGTTGTAAATTTGCAGTTTAGTATTGTGAGTTAATGGGTATTCTTGGAGAAGAAAGCCTGGTAAATAATCTTGATGTTGAAGCCTTCTTGGAAAGTAAATTAAAATGCCAAGTTATTTTCTTGAGTGAAGATTGGAATAAAAAGGAGGTGATTATTTACCAAAAGAAAGCATACTCCCTATTAATATTAGCAAAATAGACAACACCATGGGTAATGGATTATCAAAAATCGGCCAAGAGTTGGAAGCAAGTGAAGGACCTAATGTACTACCAACTGGTTTTGAATCCGTAGATTTAAAATTATTAAAGGATGTAAAGGTTTCTGTATTGCAAAAAAACCCAAATTCACGTATGTCCCAAGGCCCATTGTTAACGTTGCTGGAGGAAAAAATGAAATAAAAAAAATAGAACTGAATGTCATGGTTTTGGGACAAATCCTTTGGCTTGCCATTCAGGATTGCACCCATGCATCGGCCAGATTTATGTTGCCGACTCACTAGATGCCGAACCTGAGTCCGTGGAGCACGTGGGAGGCCCTTCTTTCACCGCTAAGCCAAGTTAAAGGGGGTTTCATGTAGCAATTGCATGGAGAAAGCTAGATAGAATTGAGGCCAGTTTAGGGTAGAACGCACTAGATATATTATCGATTCCAGCAGAGGTACTTGTGGATTTCAGAAGAATGGACGCCTATCTTGTGTGACGAACAAATCTGGTTTTTCATCCACAGCAATGGAAAATGCCTTTAAAACCTTGGTGGACGTCACTTGAAGAATCTACACCAAATGTTGGATGAAAATTTTGAAAGCTAGACAATTTACTAGTTATCACAGATGGAGGGCAGCAAAAATCTATGAAGCAAGGATTAAATCACATAATCATCAAAACTTGTAGGGCATTTTCGAGAGGCAAAGGTTACAACAGTTGCAGATCCTTACGGAACACACGGTGACATTCCCTAATGCGACGGCTGAGTCTTCTCATGTGATGGCAGTTGCTGGTAACGATTTTTGGCTGAAGAAGATATTTTGAATCAGTTGCAGGCAGTTGCAGCATCAGTGCCTTCACCTTCGGGCTCATATTTCGGCCATCCCAAATTTTAATTTCAATTATCAGGAATGCAGAAAGGATAAATTAACTACTGCTACCACCAATAAGGTGGATATTATATTATATTTTTATGGTAAAATCTTAGAGATTAATGACACTTAGTCTTTAAAATTTAAATGAAATTAAATTAGATTAGGTAATTTAGAATTATTTTAATAAACTACTTACAAAGGCAATATTTATAATATTTATTAATTAATTCCCCCTAAATTTATGAATAACTTCCTAACTCCCTCCTAATTAAATGGGCAAGTAACCTTCTAACTTGTTGGGCAAGTAATCTCCTAATTGGTTGGCCAAGTTACTTGGGAGAAAAGTTAGCTAGGATATTTTGGCATGTAACTACCTTGTAAACCTTATAAAAAGGCTTCATGAGCACTTTGAAAAGGGGATTATTTTTGGGATTTTATTTTGGGGGGAGATTTAGAGGAAGGATAATTGAGAGGGATTTTGAAGGATAATTTGGAGAAGAGACTTTTGGGAGGTCTCATACATCACACTTAGGCTCTCACTTGTACACACGTTGAGGTCTTGAGAAGAGCATTTGCAAAGAAGATTTGTAAAGATGATTACTTGTAAGATGGCTTGCTAAAGGAAATATTTCAGCCTCTTTGTCATAGTCCTATGAGTTATGCATTTCATTTTTTTTTATTTTGCTTAAATTGTTTAGCTACTAGTTTAGATAGTATCATCCTTGGCAAGTAATTTTCGGATTTTTAGATTGCTCTTACTTTTCTTGTTGCCCGATAGAAATTTCTATTAAAATTTTTCCATAGAAGTGCTTGTGTTTAAAAGCCTTAAGAGCATTTTAGTAGTAAATTTTGTTATTGTGCAACGTGTGGGAACTGCTATTGGGATTGTTGTAAGAGAGCCTCTATTTGTAGTCACGTCGTTGAACAATTCAGTAGTCAAGAGGGTTCAAAAAATCTTTGGTATTTTTATGGGACCAGAATAGCTTCTTTTTATCTTTAATGTGAATTTCCATGGTATTTCAATCAGAAATTGTTAAGCCTTTCAAAGGTTCTATTTAAATGCAATCGTTGACATCTATTATCTAGTCAAAATAAAGTCTCATACATGGTAGTTTACGCAGCAATTTTTGGTAGCATAGTAGGATTGTCTTGAAGAAATT